>JAOVVI020019041.1:0-10209 GCA_028571085.2 Nepenthes alata
AAATAATTTTTGGTATTTTTTCTTCTATTGTTAGCTTTAATAATTGGATTTAATTACAATTACATCCTATACACATTTTATAAATAGGTGTTTCCCTTTTATCAAACCTACTCTTGCACCTTACGCCTTGTGCCTAGGCCTTAGAGACCCTTTGCACATTTATGTGCCTTGTTCCTATAAGAGCACATTTCTATGAATAATTAGTTATTGTTGATGTTACATTTTGCCCTCTTTTTATTTCTTGTCCTCCCTTTTTGAAAAATAAAATAAAATAATAATAATGTAATGCAGAAGAAGAAGAAACGTAACTGGTTACCAAACAATAGTATCAAATAGGAATGATGAAAGTTACTCGGTGAAATTTCTTTAGCACAGTGGATTTCATTGATGTACTGGAAAAGCATTTTCAAACACATTATTAGCCACCAAAAACAAATTATTAGAAGAGGCACGGAAAGAGTATTTTGTGATCAACTAAAGAGACGTTATGTTTATGCTCTTTTCTGTTTTGTACTCTCCTGTCATGAACAGCCCTGAAATTGAAGAATTCATGCTGCTGACAATTATGACAGGACATCTACATCCTGGTCAACAACTTTGTGGCTTTATCCTGGGGTATATGAGGTACGAATTTCTGCCATTCATTTGTATGCTATTATGATATTATTACTTCATGTTTATTAAACAAAAAATACTGCCTTGTATTCGAAAGGAAACTTTTGTTCGGAAAGGCTCGAAATTGAACCAGCAAAAGAATTCCATCTGAGACTGGGAACCATTCTACTTGTTTGATGATTTCTTCTCACTTTTGAGGCATTACAAACTGTTGAATAATAAGACAGTCACAACAAAGACTACTGAGTTGTTATCCCGCAATCGTAATACTTTGCAGATAAAATTCATTGTTGATGGTCAGTGGAGAATAGATCCTCAACAAGAATCAGTTACACGGAATAGTATACAAAACAACATTCTTCGAGTTGCTCGATAGCATGGCGTTAGAGTGGTGGCAGTGTATATTGTTCTATCTGTCCAAGGTAAATTAGTTAACTCTTCAAGTATCCTAGAGTTTCAATTTTCAATGTAAAAAAGAATTCATTTTTCCACATATTTTGCCTTGTTTAAGATTGCTCAATGCTTGAACATTTAAAATAATGACATTATTTTTGGAAATGGATTGTGAATAATCTGTTGGAATCTAGACATCAGAGCTTTACTCACAAAGTCGAAAACTAATATCTGTAATGATTGTTGTCAAATTATTTGTTTGAACCCGTGAGGAGATAGTATGATAATATACAATGCAAAGTAATAATCACAAATAATAATATATAATATTTTACATGGAAAAACCCCTTTACAAATGAGGAAAAGAAACATAGAACTATTAGTTTGAAAAATATCCACTATGCAATGAGTTCTGATTAAAAAAACTCTAACAAATACAATAGTATTATACCTTACAAAATCCTCTAACAAATATAAAGATACAATATCTTGTAATGGTAGACCTAAGTAATAGAAAAAAACAAGATGAATGAGAAGAAAAATGATTGATAAAATATTCCTTACAATAATAAGAACAATATAGCCAAGGTTTATGGAGAATGAAACAAGATTTAAAACTCAAATAGATAAGTAAATCTTTCTCTTTTTCCTATTTTCTCTCTTCATCTTTTTTTTCTTGTATTGGTGCTCAAGAATTAAAACGATTGCAATGAATGCCTTAAAATTGTGTCAGGACGATTTATAGTAGTGTTGGCACACAAAGGCCTCTCAGGTGCAGACTTACTGGACAAATGTAGTACAAGTGCCCCTCAGGCACATCATGCGTGACTTTTCTGGAGAATGCGTATGTGCACTTCTCATGCGCGCATTAGGTACTACTTTTTTGGTCAAATGGTGCACATGCTCACTTCAAGTTTCTATCATGAGCCACTAAAAAAATTTCTATTCTTGAGCTAGGTCTCGTGCAACATTAAGCGTATTACTAGATGACATATTTTTAGGTGTGGGACTCATAAATGACTCAAAACCCAATAAACTTTCGCTTACAATCTTGTGGGCCCCATTTCCATCTCGATTATCATTCGGCATGCTTTAAAGATTTTCCTTTTGCACTACCTTTGTTATTATATCTGACCTATTATCTTCGGTCTTGACTTTTACGAGCATCAACAACTTCGAATAAATAACATTCCTTGCCTAATATTATTGAACATTGATGCGCTTCGATTTGGAATGAGAATAACGTTTTAATTATCACATAGTATCACATATCACTTTTATTTGAAGTTGAGTTCCTTGCTGAATTTCCTCATCCACAATATTTCCTTGCTTCCGTTAATACAATGTATTTAACTTCGGTGATAAAGAGAGTAACATATTTTTGTAGTCTAGATTAATAAGACATAACTCCTCCCACAAACATAACTAGATAACTTGTGTTAGATTTTCAAAAGGCAGTGTCGTTCGCCATGTCAGGGTCAGCTTACTTGACTAGAAGTGACTTGCCATTGCCAAAATACGGACATATCTTAGAAGTTTCCCATATATCTCAGTATCCATTTTATTGCAAACAAATATTCCTTTTCGGGATTAGAAAAGAATTGACTAGTTGTTCTAACTGCATGAGCTATGTATGGTCCCATATACACATTGCATACATCAAATTACCAACAATTGAAGAGTAAGAAACTTGTTTGATACTGACCTTTTTATCGTTGTAGAAGGGCATTAACAAGTGCTTAGTTTGAAGCAACTGGCTAGTGGAGTACTAACCAATATAGACTTCTTCATGTTGAAGTGTTAAAGTATCTTTTCAATGTAGTTTTCTAAGGACATTCAAAGTTTCTTTGCTTTTTAGTTGTAAAAGATTTTTACTCAAAGAATTTGTTTTGCCGATCCTAAATCTATCATAACAAAAGATTTTTCAAGCTGCTTCTTGAGCTCAGTAATCTAAGTGGCATTTTGCCCCACAATGAGTATGTCATCCACATGGAATAGGAAAATAACGAAATTCTCTTCCGAAAACCTTTGAATGAAGACACAATGGTCCAAAATAATTATTCGATAGCCTTGACTCATTATCACTTACTTGAACTTCTTATACTATTGTCTATGGGCTTGTTTTAGCCCGTAGAAACTCTTCTTTAAACTCTTCTTTGATCGACATACTAAATGCTCTTTCCCCTTAACTTGGAATTTTTTTCAGTCAGTCCATTTATATTTTCTTCTTAAGATCACTATGGAGAAAAGCCATTCACACATCTAGTTGTTCAATTTGTAGATCAAAGGTTGTGGCTAATTCGAGAATAACTCAAATGGAAGACATTTCACAACAGGAGATAAAATCTTCTCAAAATCAATCCCCTTTTGTTGACCAAAACCCTTCACAGCCAACCTTGCCTTATACTTTAGTCGAGAGTTATTCTTATTGGGTTTTAGGCGAAAAACCCATTTGTTTTTCAATGTACGTTTGACCTTAAGGAATTTGGTTAGCTTGAAAGTATGATTTTCATGCAATTATTTCATTTTGTCTTACATATCTTCTATCCACTCTATCTTATGTTCATTTTCCACGACTTTATTAAAGCATTCGAGCTTCCCACTATAGGTAAGTAACACATACTTGTCAGCTGATAGACGTGAGAAGGGACACCAATTTCTCATAGATTGTTGAAATGGGATGGTCGATGCAAGTCTGGGAACTTCATGATGTGCATTATCATGAGTATCAATATCGACATCAGTATCATCCACATCATTAAACGTAGGAATCTTGTGGTCTCCATCGTTTTCATAATTATCTTGAGCACTATTTTTAGCTTGAAATGGTATTGGTGTCAAAGGCTTGGAATTTCTATTGCAAAGTCAGTTGTTAACTTTATTGGGGATCACCTTGTCCGCTTTGCCGATATCGGCAATAGTCTCTTCTTCAACGAACACCATATTTCTAGACCTCATAAGTTTCTTTTCCACTAGATCATAAAATGATATCCAAATTCATTTTTCTTGTAGCCATAAAAGATGCATTATCGTGTCTTCGCCTCAAATTTGGACTTCTCATTCTTTAGAATGTGAACGAAGGACTTGCACCCAAATATTCACAAGTGGTTGTAGGAAACTTCCTTTTTGAACCACACCTTATCTAGCACATCACTATTTAGAGGACCACTAGGTGAGAGGTTGATTACATGAGCCACTGCGTTCAAGACTTTTCCTAAAACGAGTTAGAGAGCTTCACCTCCAAAAGGACATAGCGGATTCTATCAATCAACATTTGATTCATCCTCTTCGTCATACTATTGAGTTGTGGTGTCTTCGGTGATATCTTTTGGTGTTGTATTCTGTACAACCGATAATATGCATCAGATGCTTTAACATATTCTCCTCCATTGTCACTTCAGAAACACTTCAGGTTTTTCCTCATTTGCCTATCAATTAAGCTATGAAATTGCATGAAGATATCAAGAGTTTGATCATTTGCCTTCAAGGTATACACCCATAATTTTCTAAAACAATTATCAATAAATATTATAAAATAAAGTTATTCGTTGAGTGTTTTAATATCAAGTGGACCGCATATATTGGTATGCACGAGTTCAAGGAGATCCTTCTTTTCAGTAGATAGTTTCCATGAAATAAATTTCTCCGTTATTTTCCAGCCAAACAATGAGAGCATGTCTTCAGCTTTGCCTCCTTCACACCTAAAAGGAGGATTTTCTTTGCTAGGCAATTGAATTCCCTCTTTTTCGTATGGCTCAAATGTCTATGCTATAGATTAGAAGACTCGTCATTCCTAGCCACATGTATGTCTCTAACTGGGACTGAGACATACTGCACGTACAAGTTGAAAATCTTCTTTCCATGGGCCACTACTAGAAACCCCCTACCGAGCTTCTATGTATCCTCACAAAATGTGTTACAAAACCCTTTGTTATCAAACTTACCAGCTGAAATAAGATTCAGCCGAATATTTGAGATGTATAATATGTCCCCTGACACCAACTTCATGCCATTGTCGGTGGTTAGATATACATCACCGTAGCCAACAATCTAATACAATCTGTCATTTTTTATCTTCAATACTCTAAAATTATCGGGAGTATAGGATATGAAGAATTCTCTTTTAGGCGTGACATGGAAAAATGCACCACTATCAATCATCTAGCTTGTTTCGTGATCTGCCAAGTTAATTACATCTTTGCATATAAGAAAAAGATTTGACTTGGTAACAGCAAAGACTCTCTCATTGTCTCAAGACTTCTCGGCCTTTTCAGTGCCATCTAAGGCCATCTATGTTCTCACGTTTCTATTTATAATATTGCTTATTAATATGACCATTGTTCTTACAATTGTGACATTCGAAATTTCAATATCTTGATCTCGACTTGCTCCGGCTCTTCTCTCCAGATTAGGGACCTCTCTCTTTATCTCTTCCTCGTGATTCTGATAATAGCACTTCTGAGTATGAAGACATAAAGCCTTGCGACCTCATCATTGAGAACCGTACCATTAGCTATCTCCAAAGCTCTACACCATTAGAAACGGTGTTAGCAATGGTTATTTGAATAACATTCCTGGAATTCGACAGTGTAGTTAACAACCGCAAGCCCAGTAACTCATTGTCAAGTTTAATACCCATACCACTCAATTAGTCAATGCACACTTAGAACTTGTTTAGTTAGTCGACTATAGAACTCCCTTCCCTGTACTCGCTTACATTAACTTCATTAAGTGACATAGTTTATTATTCCCAATCTTCGAAGTATAAAGCATTTGGAGCATCTCCCATAGTGCTCTCATGTGTGATTCATTACAAATGTTATTGTAAATTTATTATCAACAAACTGTCAAATGTTCCCATAAACTTGTTCATATTCAAAAGCTCATTCTTCATCAGATTTTGATTAAAATTTTTGGATAGTAAATATTAGGAGTTGCATTGTTTTAAAAAATAATAAATCTTTTATCATGTTACTTTAAATGTCATAATTTGAGCAATTCAAGTAAATTATCTTATTATTACCCTCCATTAGTTTAGATAAGTTTTAACATAACAACTCGACTCTGATACCACTTATTGGAATCTAGACATCAAAATTTAATCACAAAGTTGAGAATTAATTCCTGCAAGAATCATTTATAAACCATTTGTTTAAAATTGTATGGAAATTATACGATAATATATAATCAAAAATAATGATTACAAATAATGACATAATATTTTATGTGAAAAAAATTCTTTAGAAATGAAGGGAAAAATCATGGGTTTATGAGTCCAAAAAATATCCATTATGTAGTAAGTTTCGATTATAAAAATCTTCAACAAATATATGGGTACAATACCTTATAATGAAAAGAAGACAAATGAGAAGAAAAAAAACTAGTAAAATATTCTTTACAATAATAAAAATAATGTACTTAAAGTCGTTGAATAATGAAACACGATTTGAAACTCAAATAGATAAATAGATCTTCAATTTCTTCATTGTCTCTTTTCCTCTTCTTTTTCTCATTGTCTCGGTGCTTAAGAACTCAAAAGAATCGCATTAAATGCCTTGAAATCGCGTTAAAATTATTTATAATAGTGTTGGTACACGAGCGTCTCTTAAGTGCAAACATACTAGACAAATGGAGTATGAGTGCCCCTTAGGTGCGATTTATTTGGACAAAACACGCATGTGAGTCCACGGGCACGTATTAGGTGCTACTTTTCTAGTCAAATGGCAGACATGCTTACTTTAGGTTTCTATCATACGTCACTGAGAAATTTCCTCTGCTCAAACAAGGTCTCGTGCAACATCGGGCGTGTCACTCGATGACATTATTAGTTGTGGAACTTACAATGAGGTGATTCAAAACCCAATATAATCGACTAATTTAAGAGAGAGAGTGAGTCAAAACGGTCAATATAGAAATTTAATATGATCAAGAAAAATATTAATAGGGTCAATAGAATATTTCAGTTCAATTATCACTTGTGTATCCATTCTATATCAGTCTCACATTAGCGTGGTGGATGGAATTTGCATCAAGATATTAATTAATTTCTCATATTGCAGAAACAGACTCTGTGGACAACGGAAGGAAGAATTTGAGCAATCGTTTGCTCTTGCTGGGAGCTACTAAGCTCCAAGGTTTACGGCGAAAAGAAGGCAGGATATTTCGACTTGCACCATGGATGCCGGGGCTCGCTTTACCCTCTCCTGAGCACTTGGAAGCATCTTTCCTCTTACCATTGCTCTCCCCGGGTCACCCAGTACGGTTTTTCAGTTTCAGATGTTTGACTAGTGCCCTGTTCTGTCAAAGCTTTGTTGGATAGGAAAATCTTACCATCACATGCTGTTCTCTCTGTACATAATCTGAGCTAATGGCTTCAAAATTGTAATAATCTTCAATCATGTGATCTTGAATTCTCTTCAGTCAGAAAGGAAGAAATCAAATGGCTTGAAACTTCTTATGGTTGTGGCATTAAATTTGTTATGAATATCATACAATGCTCTCATAATGTCATCTAATTTATAGCATCAATCAACTATTGAAAGGAATATTACCACTTTTAAAATGTGTGCTGAATTTGATTAGGATGTCTGATGATTCCATGTCTTTCAATGATCCATTTTACCAGAAAATGACAGTATTTGGTGGAGGCTGGTGGGACATAAAGTTCGGGTTATTGTCTTGTTTAGCCAGGATGTTATTCAGGCTGTCGGAGATATCTCGGAGTGGAATTTGTGCCACCTGGTTAGACTGTCTTGTATCCATGTTCATCTTACAACTGGTTAGACTTTCGTTGGAAGAGGTTCATGGTTGGTGCTCTACCTGGCCTACAAGCGGGGGATCCTGGCTTTTCTGCAATAGCTTGCTTGCTGGAGATTTGGTGGGGTGTAACGGCTCAGATTCTAAAATATATAAAGTCCCAGGAGTCGAGGAAAATTGAATGTTTGCGTTGACTGAAAAATACAATAAGAAAAGTAATCCGGTCAACGCATGTTGACTGGAAAGCGTGAAGGAAATTGGAGGGGAAGAACGAAATCTTGATCGGAAAGCAGTAAAGAAATACATAATCTAGTCAACACCTGTTGACTGAAAAACGTAGAGAAAGACTGGAAGGGAAAAAGATCGAAAAATGTTAAGGGTAAGTAAATCCAGTCAATACTAGTTGACCGGAATATATAAAAAGGAACAACTGAATCCGGTCAATGCTAGTTGACCGGAGACGCGAAAGAGGAACCAAATCCGGTCAACGCTAGTTGACCGAAATTGAAGAAAGAACAATTAAGAGAATTAAAGGCGGATTAGGGAAGGATGGAGGCTAGAAGTATTGAGACAATGAAAGGAGACATAACCGGTCAATGTCAGTTGACCAAAAATAATAAGGAAGCCTTTACAAAAAGTAGAGTCATAATGACCATGCCTGAGCAGGTAACCTACTCCCAGCCACCCACCCAGAAATAATAAGGAAGCCCTTACAAAAAGTAGAGTCATAATGACCATGCCTGAGCAGGTAACCTACTCCCAGCCCCCATCCAGAGCAGATAAACTACTTCTACCTATTTTCACATACTCTGAAATTCTCTTGAAGAGGCGAGGTGAATAAAATATCGGTAGTAAGTGACCTACCCTACCTACTCTTAACCACCCTATCGCCTATAAGTATTGGATGCGGAAACTTGGGTGCAAGTTTAGAAGGAGTCAAAGACGAAAGAAAGGAAGGGAAGAATTCCATGCCAGACATGAGTAAGGAGTTGATGAGCATTTCCAGGAAAGTTTACCCTCCCTTAAGTTCATGATTTGATACAAGTGTTCCCCATTTGTCTTAAGATCATGATTTAATGCAAGTGTATATGCATGTTTGCATTGCAAACATGAAAGTTGAACCAGCCTTAGAGGATTTTGAAACCGAAAATTTGCCCATGAAAGTTGAACTGGCCTTAGAGGATTTTGAAATCAAAAATTTACCCATGAAAGTTGAACCGGCCTTTAGAGCATTTTGAAACCGAAAATTTGCCCATGAAAGTTGAATCGCCCTTAGAGCATTTTAAAACCGAAAATTTGCCAATGAAAGTTGAACCGGCCTTAGAGCATTTTGAAACCAAAAATTTGCCTATAAAAGTTGAACCGGCCTTAGAGCATTTTGAAACCAGAAATTTGCCCATGAAATTTGAACCGGTCTTAGAGAATTTTGAAACCGAAAATTGCCCATGAAATTTGAACCAGCCTTAGAGCATTTTGAAACCAAAAATTGCCTATGAAATTTGAACCGGCCTTAGAGCATTTTGAAACCAAAAATTTACCCATGAAATTGAAACCGGCCTTAGAGCATGTTTTGAAATCAGAATTCGTCCAATGAAATTGAAACCGGTCTTAGAACATGTTTTGAAATTGAAATTTGTCCCATGAATTTGAAACCGGCTTTTGAGAAAAGACCTCCGATTTTGATAAGTAAGACCTCTAATATTTTGATAAAAGACCTTTGGTTTTAAGAAGTTAAAGGAAATACTATACGGACTTCAGTTGTTAAAGTTAAGAACAAAAGCTATAAGAATAAGAAAAAATATATGTAATTCGGACAACAAGTGGAACTCTATGACTTCCGACTTTTGAACAATGATGGATGGCGATTAAAAGATATGAACTAAGAACCGAATTTTTATTAAACTTGTTATTAAAGATGGATGAAAGATATTGGAGTGACATTCGAGGACTGCCCCTGGGCCACGGGAGAATTTTTGGTGGCACAAGGCTTTTGGACTACGGCCCTGTATACCGGGTTAAAGGCATTACCTTCCGCCTCGGGGAGCATAATGAGAGGATACGACTCTATATTATGGGGTAGAATACAATCCTTCCTCGATGTTGTCCGCTATCGTCTAATCCCTAAAGATGATAAATATTTCGTTCGGCTTTTATGAATTTTCTGAAGACAAGATAATAAGAAAAAGAACAAGGATTTCTGAACTTAAGAAGAAATGATACGATGATTTTCATATGCTAAGATATGTTATGAACTTCTATTTTGACCCGATGATATGTATAGTAATGTTTTATGCATGTGGGTACCTTATTGGGCATTGTAGCTCACTCTTACTATTTTCAGATGATGAGATGCTTATGGAGGACGAGAAATGAGAGTAAGGCGGGCGAGCTAGGACGGGTAGCTGGCCGGAACTAAGTGTCATGGCAAGAACAGACTTGATGTAC
>JAOVVI020019042.1:0-10209 GCA_028571085.2 Nepenthes alata
GTGGGTAAGCATTTGTTGTAAAGATAGAGAGAGAAAGAGACACTTTTATAGAGAGATTGAGAAATATACACTTGTGATTATTTTTTTTCTTTGCTTGGGATTGTGTAGCTAACATTCTTGTAAATAATCAACTATTTATAGTGTATTTTTTTTTTGTGATTTTTCTTTAATTGAGAAGGGTCTTTCCATGTTAAAATCTCGTGTGTGTTTTCTCTCTTATTCTATCTCTACTTTTGCCCGTTTGACGGAGAGCTCATCTCTGTTGGCGTCCGAGTGATCTATCCGACCGGTCACCACGTCTTCCGTTCTGCGCCAACTAGAGAGAGTTCAGAGAAGAGAAGAAACGACCGAAGCTAATGATTGTCTTTTCTTACCATTTGCCATTGGTGCTCGCTGCTATTGCTGGTGCCCGTCGTCGTCGTTGGAGTTGCTATTACTTGACGTGTTGAGAACTGCAAGCTATTGCTTCCGTTGTTCATCGCTACTACATCATTGCTTTGTTTTTACTATACTCAGGCAAGTGGATTCCAAATTTTTTGTTTTTTACGTTCTGATCTATTGCAAATTGCTTCTCCATCTTCTTGTAAATGATTGGGCTAGTCTCATGATCCTTCATTAAACTGCCTGCTTAAATATCCATCTCCTGCAAATTATTTCCATGTCTAATGAAAAATAGATCAGAATCCGAAATGGGTAAGGAATTATATTTGGAACATCATTGGCAGCGAAAATTGTTTTATGATAGTGGCATCTGGAGTCTTGTAGTCATTTATCCTTCGAAGTGTATGGGAGCACGTTTCATTCGCCCCGAAAAATAGTTGCTGTAAATCAAAGAAGAAGAAGACGAACAATGTTGGAATTTATATATAAAAGAAGGAAAATGAAATCGATGCGAATTTCGTGTAGAAATCCTAAGAAAGCATGCTTCCCTTATAATTGATATTTTTTGATGATTATTTAAAATAGGCAGAATAGTGGATATTGTTCTTAGCCGTGTGTGTTGTTGGGGTTCAACACTCGGATTCACACACAACACGGTATAGCAAAAAAATTTGAACCCTTTCGTCAACTGTCAACTACTAATTAGTAGGCACAATGAATATAAAAATGTACAATGATTTTTAACATGGAAAACCCTGCTCAATCAATGAAAAAATCACGGAATAAATTTCGAAAGCAAATCCACCATGTAAAATCAATTACAAAACAATTTCCAAGACAGAATACCCGCAACCCACTCAAGACAGAACAATAAAAATAATAGCCAAAGTAAGGAAACTCTCATTCTTTATTATTTCTCTGTTTTTCTTCTCTCATTCTTCTCACTGGTGGTACTTTTCGCTCACTGATTTTATAAGTGTGGCAGTAAATGGCGAATGATGAGAGCTCCCTTTCACACTATGTTTCGTTCCACTTTCCTTCCACATTCCACCACTGCCACTGCTGCACATCCTTCTGAAGGGTCTGGCGCACTTTTATAATGATTTCAATTCCAAATCTCATATGTTCACCTTACCTGATATTGCAGATGATTTATCATCCTAACTTTGTCATTTTTTATACCTTCACCAGTTCTCACGCTTTTCCAAACTGTGTATACTCTATAGGTCAACCTACTCTGCAGGTCAGCTACCTGCTCTATAAAACCTACAAACTCTTGAAGTCAACTGCTCTACAAAATCAATTACCAACTTTTCAGATAAGTTGTTATCGGCCATCACCTAATATCCCCAGCCGCCACTAGTGTCTTTGGCCATCAGCTAGTGTCTTTGGCCGTCACCTAGTTTCCTCAAACGTCACTAGTGTCTTTGGCTATTAGCTAGTGTTCTTAGCCATTACCTAGTATCCTCGACCGTTAATAGTGTCTTTGGCCACCACAACTTACTATCCAACCGACCGACCTCCTGTTTCTCGATCGGTCGGCCCTATCTTAGCTTGGCCTGCCAACCTTTCTAGCCAGTTTCATGCTAGCCGGCCGCCTTTCATGTTGCCCGCCCGACTGACCAACTACTTTCTAGCTGGTCGGCCCAAGAGCAGCATTATTGCTGCTATTCTGGTCATTTGTCGTGCACGCGAATACTCTGAATCTTTTACTCCGAGATTTGCATACTTTGGCAAATGGTCATTCTGGTCATTTACTACAACCAGTTTGTAATACTCCGTATTTCGTATAAACACTACGCAATTTTCTAATGACGTATCTGTTTATCGAGTTATCTATAAGGGAGTGATTAAATCCAACATGTGTTGGGTTTGGCGTTTAAGATAAACGTGATTTACTTTGTTTTATTTTATTGGATGTTCTTTTCCCTTACTTTATTTTTTATCCTTATATATGCCCCAATTGTAGGAGGAAAAAAAAAAAGTTACTGAATGAAATGTTGATCATGTTCGGGTTATATGCGTAAAGAAAATGGCAGCCTGTCTTCCTTTTCCCAAGCTGAAAATTTCAGCACCTATGTGACACTAGGCCGGTGCCAGGACGCTGGGACAGAATTTGAATAAAAGTGATAATTCTTGATTTCGTTCGGTAGTGGCAAATTAGTATGTATTTTATTGTTTTCTAGCTTTAAAAGTAGGGTTAGGAAGATGATAAGGTCAATGATAACTGGATAGAATTATACAGGGCTGATGGGTATAATGACGTCCAAGCAAACACACAAATGTTAGAGGAATCAATTCAATTTATTCTAGTATTGGATTTGGTAGTTGGTAACATCATTTTAGGAGTTACAAGACTTAGTCGGATGTTCAGAGTGTTTATGGATCCTTCTTATTTCCTCAGTGAGGACCTTCTCTGTTTTAATATTGACACATAAATATGGTTTTTATCAACACGAAATTACACATCTATCATCGTAATTATGAAATTTTTTTGCATTATATTCAGTTGCGTAGTATATATTATTAGCTTCTTACTATCAAGGTAAAGGATATTATATAAAAACTATATAATATCATTTATACGTCTCAAAAAATATATTCAGTTGCATTATATTCAATTGTGTAATATATGTCTCAAAAAATATAAAACCTGCAGAATATTAGTGTGGTTAATAGTCGTCTGATATTGATTTTCATATCATGATAATGATAAGGTATGTTACTTAGTATGAATGGATACTTATAACCATATGATCATCGTATAGTGTGACATTAATGAATATCACAACGAGAAATACTTGGTTTGACATGTTGAGGTGATTTCATTCTATGTAAGCAGAGGGTGTAGTTATTACCATAACCTATGTGGAAGGAGGAAATATGTGTCGGTGAAATGTATATACTTTGTTTGACAGAATCTTAGTAGACAATGGATTTGGTCGCTTGCTAAATTTACAACTATTAGTTATTTCATGGTATATACCTAACTGTCAGGGACAAACATACATGACCTTTGGTTTATTTGGCAGCAGAATAAGATCTAAGGAATTATTCATGTTATTTTATTATTATTGATACTTTTTGAGTTCAGAATTCAATGGAATCCATGAATTACATTTGATAGAATTCACATATTAGATTCAATGAGATTAGAATTTTATGAAATCCATGATACTTATTATTCGTTATACGGATTGTTTATACTGATATTAGAAAGAGAGAATCCCTATCACCCTAGTGATGTTGAACTCCAACGAATTCCAACCTATTATTGATGAGATCTAAATTCTATAGAATCCTTTTTATCTTCATGTCACGAGAGTCTGGTGGGACCTATTCTTGATGATGGTAATAAGTCATGGTTACAACGAGTTATAAATTCTCGGATATAATTTATTGTCAAATTTTATATAATTATCCTAGCTTTTATAATTTAATATTGCTTGTCCGAGATATTTATTATTTACTATACGTCATTGATTATTATCATTTGTTGGCATTTGACTTACCATTATATTTTATTAACTCCATATTCAAGTTGATTATATAGCACTAGTAGTAGATCCTAAATTTACTGCTAGACTTTCAAATAGAAAGGATTCTGAAGACTAGTTACTATTATTTTATTTAGTGACAATTATGTTATATTTTGACAAAGACTTAGTGGTTTTCTTTAGGTTAGTGCATGTGACTTTTAGTAATTTTTATTTTTTAAAATATTTGTTCAATGTATTAACAAAATAATTATTTTATAATTAAAAATATTAAAATTATGATAAATATTTAATAATTTTATACTTTGAGATTTTTTACGTTAATGATTCGAGCCAGGTCAAATAATTAGGGTTTGGATCGTCACGGTTTATATGCTAAACTTATGCATTTATATATATATAATTGATGTTCTTACACTGTGATATGCACAAATTAATATTTTGTTAACCAAGTACAATTTTGATGACCTAAAAATAAGGCAATTAATTGACGTAGGAGCGGTGATTAACATAAAACTCGGCTCCATGCACCTCTATTGAGGCTAATGTTAAGTGGATGTAATTCCTAAAAACAAATGACATATAGGGTGATATTTTTCCAGCGTTGAAATTCTGGTAATTTATGATTTCCATATAATTTTTTTAGTCAATGATTAGTTGAGAAATCTGAGCATATAAAATTTCCTTGGCTTGAAATCACTGTAACCGACAGAATTGATGTTTCTGAAGCCGATAAGCAATAGATTCACGGCTGCTATTTCTATCGTGAAGCAGCTTAAGTGAAGTAAATTGTTGGGTAAAAATTGCAAGCCAATAATTTGGATTCAAAATATTTTGGATATTATATTGCCTCATAGATGAAGTGAGGCATATCAATCTCTCGATTTTGGCCTCACTATAACTGACAATGTGATATTCTTATGCTACTGATATTCAATTTTTCAGTTTTTGTTATTCTTACAAATATGTTAGAGAATATAATTTTTTATTATTATGATAGCTTATTTAAATAAGATTCAGATATGTTATTGTAATGCATTATTATTGGATTATAATTATAAGTATCTTGGTTTGTTTAAGCTGATGATTTAGCGATTGAGTAGCGTTAGACTGGCACTCAAACCTCAAGATGGATTTTTGAACAAAAATTGGTGTTTCTTAGATTTCGTTCTGTAGTAATAAAATGAAGTGTATTTTATCTTTTATGACATTAAAAATAAGGTTAGTATAATTATAAATTTAGTAATAATTAGATAGAATTCTACAAGTCGGAATCTGAGCAGATGCTTGAACATTAGAAGATCCAATTAAGTTTTAGTCTAGTATTAGACTTTTTGTATATGTAATATCATATTGTAAATTGTATGATTTAATGGGCCATAGTGAGCTAATAGGATGCAAGGAGTCAAATATTTAGTGTATTCATTAGTCTTCTTTATTCTTTTTGATGATGAAGTTTTTGGTATTAGGTTTGATTGCATGAGTATGATCCTTATCATAATCAAGCGATATATTTATCATTACATGTTACAAATTTTTTTTTACGTTATACTCGATTGTATAAATATATTATTGATTTCTTACGGTTAAGGCAAATGATACTATATAAAATTATTACAGTATTAAAGAATATAGAATCAATAAAATTTTAGTATGGTCAATAATTATCTGATACAGATTTTTATATAATGGTAATAATGAGGTATATTTTTAGTATAGAGAGATATTTTAATTATGTGACTTTCACATGATATGGTATCAAAGGATATCATGGCAAGAGATAATGGTTTTGATATATTGAGATGATTTCCAGACTCTTTGTAGGCGAAGAGAATCTAAGCGGTGATATTCCTCCACCCTCTATGAGTAGAGGAAAGTTAGGCATAGTCATTCTTGTGCCCTTTGTGAGTTAAGAAAATACATGCTAATTTAACAAAATTTTGATAGACCATAAATTTGATCATATATCAAACTTATAAATATCGATTATCTTATTATACATACCCAGTTAACGAGGATAAATATACACATTCTTTGACTCATAATAGTAGAATAAGATTTAAAAAAAAATTTATGATATTTTGTAATTATTTATACCTCTTAAGTTTCAAGATTTAGTATGTGAGTTATATTCAGTAAAATTTATGTGTTTGATTTAATGAGATTCTATTGATGTGAAATTTATGATGTTATATTGTTATCCAGATTGGGAGTATCCAAGTCGTTTGTATTAATATTTGAATATAGGAAATTTTTATCTTTTTTTTTATATTAGATTCTTAAAAATTTTTACTGGTTATTGATGAGATCCATATTCTATAAAATTTTTTGGTAAGTCATAATTATAATGAGTTATAAAGTCTGGTATAGAATTTATTAGTGAGCTTTATATTACTGTTATTGTTTTCGTATATGTAATGTTTGATTTTTAATAAAGAATTATGACATTGTTAATATAATTTTTTTATGAATTTAAAAATAATTTATAATAAATATCTGTCAAAAAATTAAATTTTTCTTAGAATTAGACTTGGCACCTGATGAGTGATTGACTCACACTTATGCATATTGTGGGTAATAGCTACACGCCTAAGGGTGTTTTTAAGGCACTAATGTATATTTGTGGCCAAATAGGGGCATCTGAGGTACATTTTGTTGACACTCATGCATGGTTGAGGAATAATATTAGCATCTATTGTGTGCCTAATGCAGCATTTATGCGCGCCTATGCAATGGAATGATGCCTAATGCGCATCTATATGATATTTGTGTATCGATTGTGTTATATAATAGTCAAGCACACTATTTTTGATCATTTTTGCGAGAAAGAAAAAGAGAAGAGAGAGAAATAAGAGAGAAAAAGAATGAGAAAAAGAGAGGAAGAGAAGAAAAAACATTTTAGAGTTTTATCCTATCACATTAGTTAGATCAATGGTAAAAGGTAAGTACTTTTAAAGTCGTTCTTTGGTCTATTTTATATATTTTTTGATTTTGTTTACGATACTTGTTTTGTTGTACATACAAATAATCATTTACGTCCCTACTTTAAATATTATTACATGCATACGATTGTTATTGAATGTTAAGAGGTTTTGTTAGATTTTATTAAAAATTTAAAGGATTTGTTTATTTTAATAGAATAATTGAATATTTTAAGATAATATATTTATATTTGAAAATATTTGTTAATGAAGTGATGAAACTTGTGTATTTGACTTTACATGTTAATATTCTATATAAGCATTTCGAACCAGATTATATTTTGGTTTGGATATGAGATTTGTATTTTCTTACAATGCAAAAAGTTTTATTTTTACACTTTTTCACGGAGTAAAAAAATTTAAATTTATACTTTCCCAAAGAAACAAAAAAAAAAGTAGATATTTATTATAGAGTCCACTGTTTGTTATTTTTTTGAAATATCAAAGAAATTTAAGGATAGCATCTATTTTTACAAGTAACAAAAAAAGTAATATTTGATTTCGTCTATAGGGTATATATATAGAAGGCCAACCTATTGATCTAAATAGTAATATTTTAATCTAATATTATTTGAAATACGTGTAACATTTCCTTAAAGTTGGTATTCTCGCCTTTAGTTCTCAAATTTTAGCATGTGTTTGTTTTTAAGGTTTTTACTTGTGTCATATTTGACATATATATTTGACTTTTTGAGATTTATAAGTTTTGATACAACTTTTGAATTTATCTTATTTTGAATTTTTAAACTTTTAGAATTATGTGATATTTGAACAATTCAAAGATTTCATACTATTTGGTATTATTTAATATTCATTTATGAACATTTGAACATTTGATACCTGAATAATTGATATTTGGACATTTGTCCTATTAGATTTTAAACATATTTTTCTATTTGTCGTTCCTTCGTTCTATTTTATAGGATTGTATTTGCTATCATATATATATATTTGTCAAATTTTAGATTCATAATTTATCCTATTTTTTAATCTTTCAAATTAAATAACTTTGGGTCACTTACAAGACTTTGAACTAAGAAGATTGAAAACCTTTATTATTATTTTATTGTTTAGACATGTTTTTGAATTTATTATGAGGACCATGTTGAGATTTTTGTTTAGTTAATTTGTTTATAATCTTTATTATTTGAGATATATATTTATCAATATGAACTTTTTATAGGATCTATGTTATTGTTGTTTGGATATTGATGCATATTTTTTTCTTAAGGATGTATTTGATATGAGCCAGTTGTCAGAATGATTAATTTGAACACAGACATGGTAGTTTGGTGAGATCATATGTCTGCTAGCGAGTGTTATGGATATTGTATTTGGTTTATTTAGATTCGAACTGGTCAATTAGATTATTTGAATTCTATTAAATTCAAAAGAGAAAAATAAAATTTATTCAAATTTACTTAATTACCTACTCAGATCGGGATTATGATAGTATATCTTAATATTGTTTATTTAAGATGATTATTTATATGTATTATTAATTATTATCACTTGTTAAATATTTAACTCATTATTATATTTTGTTAGCTCTAGATTCAAGCTAAGTACCTAATACTAGTAGGAGAGACCCTTTGTTTACTATGGGATATATAGGCAATAAAGAGTTTGAAGGCTAATAGCTATCTTTTCTTTGGTGATAAACAAGATATGTTATTATAGGTTATTTTAGAACTGCATTTCTTGACATTTAGTAGTTCTTACATTAGTTATGTTTATATTATTTTTATAAGAAGTTGATTTTATATCAATGGATATTTAAATTTATAATGGATATTTGATGATTTATGTGGTTTGAAATTTTCACATGAGCGATCTGAGCCGAGACTACTGATTCATGTTTGAGTCACCACGAAATAACATTTTCTTTTGCTATATAGTTAGTTGTCACCCAATCTCCCACTCATTTCTACGTACTCCGGCGGCATCATCCTTGGCACGAGCCTCCCGTTGGAGACCGGAGTCTTGAATATCACTGTTGAAGCTAGTCAGCAATGGCCATCCCAAGTGCAAGTGGAGATTGGCTCCAAACCCGATTTCCTCCCACATCTCAAGTCCAGATCCCAGATTCTATTGCATAGATCCTACAGAGAATGGCGTTGGTTAATAAAATTCCCGTGGCGGATCTTACAGCCTCTTTTAGATCTCACGATTGAATTGCCTAGCACAATCTCGTGTAGGGATTGGAGCAATTTCATCACATTTTATTATTTTATAGTTGGCAGTCTGAGAGCACCGCAACACTAGTAAGGATCGACTTCATTCCTCAATCAATCCCCACCTTCTGTGTTTTCCCCACTATAAATGAGCCCATTTATTTCCCTTCCAATGCTGGGCTATGCAGAGTATTCCAATTGTGATTATAGACGGATTAGGCACTCGGACGTCACAAGTAGGGTATGACATGCGTCCTGGCCTACTGGAACGATAGAAGCATGCTCTATATTTGCCTAGAGGTTGGCTTTTTCGGTTGACATTCATTTTATCTTGCAGCCTTGTAACATATGATCTTTCAAGAATACCCATGTGAGTAGTCATTATACAAATATGAAATTCCTTGTTGGGAAACTATATATGCTTTACTAGGGCCTGTGATAATCTGTTCTGAATATTTAACAGCCCATTCTAAATATGTAGGTCTCATATAAAAAATTCTTTTAAACAAAATTTTCAAAACCTATATGATGACACCGAAATTAAGTTCCATGTGTTAAACAATCTCCCAAGATGTCTCTCAAATTAATTTCATGTAGTGTACCCAACCGTTAAAAACAACTATTTGTATCACAATTATGTCACTATTTTCTCCGGAGAGGTGGTATCCTTTATCGAGTAGAAATAACTTCAAAATATTTAATCAACATATTTAAGCTATATTCAAATAGCATGATATTTCATCTACCATCTAGTTTTAATGTATATCTATTTATATAAGTTAAGAAATGAAACATTAAATCGACCCATATCTCTGATACGATCGCAGACTTCACAAACAATACACAGCTACGGGATGGCAGAGATCTGACAGAGAGGAAGGATAAGGCAGGGAAGGAAGGAGGAAACAGAGAGAAGGAGAGGAGATGAGAGAGGGACAGAGTGAAGAAGAACTGAAATATTCTCTATATTCCTTCTGCTGTACTCACAATCAGCATAAGTAGCCACAGCAAATGTAGTAACAAAACAGAAAGTAAAATCGAAAATAAGTAAAACTGCCCACGTGTATAGTTAAGCGTGGGAACGAAAAATCAAAACAGAATATCAGTAAAGCAGGTGAACTAATCCAAATCATTTTCAGTTTTCCAAATCAGTAAGTCAGGCCTGGATATAATCCC
>JAOVVI020019044.1:0-10209 GCA_028571085.2 Nepenthes alata
GGTCATCAATTTACCCTTCAATCCTAGAAAACCATTTTATCTAACTCACTTTGACGGACACCATTCGCTACTAAATCACGTGCCTTGCAAACATTATAAAAATATTCCTCAAGGAGCACTTAGCAAATATCTTATCATATTAAATTGTGGCCAAGGAAACTGTGTACTCACACTACACCATTCAGTCCCTTCCAATTCACAGTCTCTTAATCTCTATAGAGTCACAATCAAGCTACCAAACAATTTGCATGCCTAAACATCTTTCTTTACCGAGCCTCATACTCTAGTCCCCAACCAACATATGGCTAACGGCCTTCCTAAATCCATAATAAAATCCTCAAACAAAGTTTGCACTTTCCATGACTCCTTGAACTCAACAGTGGGGCCTTCACACAACAACCCGAGCCTAACCGGAAGATTCATCCCATAATAACCACATGTATGCTCGTAGATCCATAAATCTAAATTGCATTTCCTGAACTCCCAATGACTGATTCTAAATTCATAAATATTGCTACTGACACAACCCATATTTATCCTTAATCGATAACATTTGGTTATAGACTGGCCTTCAAAACTCTACACCTCAGCAAAAGGTCCAACGATTCACTTATTGTTATTGGTATGATAACTTATCAACCAAACATCACCAAAATCAGACCAAGATTCAATGCCATAAAATAATCCCAATCAATCATACTAATGACCACGAGAAAATGTTGTAGGCACCAACATGACTAATATCAAACCTAAGTCCTTCAATATATAAACTTGGGAATACAAACAATATATATATAGATATGCTTAAAATCCCAAATCAGTATTCATTAAAATATCCAGATTTGAAAATCCTTCTTTCCATCACGGTAGACAATTCCTCAATACTAGTACCATTACCACGGAACCTTGATCTAATGCATTAGACCATACCTCCATCCGATCCAAAAAATGTAGACAATTTCTAATTATATGGTCGAACTGACCCCAAATTGAGACATGCTCTCAAAATCCCATTGAAGCAACATATTCATTCATAGAACATTCCCAACACTTCACACGATATCTCTTATCCTCAAGGCCCATGATTCTCTACACAATAATCACCTAGGGTCAACCTCCCCTACTTTTCGACATGGGCAATATTACCTTATTTTTGTTTCCAAACACTAGATCACTATTATCACCCTTTCAATCCACAAGATTTATACCGTAATCTCTATAGGATCCGAATGACCCCAAAGGTCTAGGTACTCATAAACCGACATTCCTAGATTAGCTACACAAGAATTAATCTCTCAAGTATTTTAACCTTGAGCCATTGATTCTTCCTCATCCTTTATACTTACTAGGTTGTTTAGGCATTCCTTATCAACGAATTATTAGTCAGAGAACCTCAATCAAAGGCTAATCAAGCCTAAACTTCAAACCCAAATTGATTAACCTAGGCCTTGAATCAAAGCCAATCAAGTTAAGCACTAAATCGGTACCAATCAAAATTTAAATCTCAAGGTGCCTCCCTATAGCTCCTCTTGACCTCACGGTCGACCATTGCCTCAATTAGACCTTCGCCTAGGGACCATAGCGGCTACTGATATCCTATCTAAAGACAACAACATGGTTACACTATTCTTAGGACATTACCTAAGACACATAAGCTAGGCAACTAAACTCATCCTTTTCTAACTTAGTTCAAACCTAAGCTAGCCGACCGGAATAGTTAGGACTTTCCATTCTAACTTAATTTTCCTTATGCCTACATTTACTTATCCAATCGATCGTAATTGATTCTAAGCTTCCGTATATGATTCAAATTAAATCTAAGACATCTCTTTTTCTCTAATACTATTTGTTAAAGAACAGGTCATATCTGTTAAGGCCCTACGTTAATTGCCATACTTAATCAAATAAAAACCCATAGACTAATATTTTAAGATAATAAATTCTACATAAAGTTTGGTAGTTTCCTCTACAACTAGATAAAAATAAAAAATATAACCTATTTAAATAAACCTGTACGAGTACATAATTATCCAAAACTTCATAGTTTACTCTCCAACACATACACATGATCAACACTTTTATAATATCATCCATGGCTCCAATATAATATTCCTAGCTACCGTATTGGATCTAAAAGAGATGTCATATAAGCCTAAACAAATCCAAAATAAAAATTATAGAAGCAAAAGTAGATCCATAATAATAAACATCATACCACAATTAATACATAGCATTGACTATTTACATGTCAATATATTAAACATATGCAAAGCCACGAAGCCTCCAAGTCCAGCAATCTCCTTAAGCAAATCCTCTCCTTGTTCTAGTTAATTAGGCGTCGACTCGTAACTCTCATTTGGAAGGAAGAAAGGCAAGATTGAGCTAATAGCTCAATAAGTACATCATAACAAAGTACTAAACAATCATAGTAAAACTAAAACAGAAGAGAGATATATGAACATGAAAGATATGCATAAATGAAACTAGAACATACATGCCTGGAGAGTAATTTACTTCTTTATTTGTTTTTATTTTTTTAGGACGTAGATTTAAGTATAATTATTCATCTTTATGGACCCAAGCTAGTAGACCCTACCAGCCAAAGGGGCAAATAATCGAGGATAGATTGTATTCACTCCATACAATCTAAGGCAAAAGTTTAAAAGTTATAATTTTTCCCATAATTTCGTATATTCCAAAGTTTAAAAGTTTTCTCCCAATTTAACACCCTGAGGAGAGGCGGATCACATATCACTCAATGGACAGAGTTATCTTCTATTACCACCGTAACATCCTAAAGCATGTTCATAGTATCGCCCGCAATAACATGCAGCCAGGACAAATCCTTCAATCTCCACTATCACACTAGTGACATGCCTGGGGACATTACCCATCAAAATATGAATCCAAGTTCTAATTTCATGGTTACTTATTTTTTTGAGAGAGGGTTCCACCAGACTTCTTTTCAAAACGTAACATATTCCAAACCTCTCCATTTTGGAGATACAAATCTATCAAAATTCTAGATGTAGAATCTCCCTCCAAATTTTAATATTCTTATTATCTTGCTTGCGGATTTAAGTCTTTTCATAACTTAATATCATGTACATATCGATATTAGATTCATAATCCTTACCAGAAGAAGTATATTGACTTGAAAGGCATTTGGATATGGATTTTCTTCACAATTGGACATACTGAAGCTTCTAGGTTACATAGTCGAACTTATACATACATAATATCAATTGATCAGCACTTAGACATTGGAAAATTATATAAAATATTGTCCAAAATCCTCGGGTGAACAGTACCCGTGAACAGTGCACCGATGCACATATCGATTAATTCTCAAAATTATAGACATCAAACGGGTAATTTATCGAACCCAATGCATGGGTAATTATAATCCCAAGTCAATTTATACATTTAACTCCAAATCGAAGGTCAAATAGTGTCTAGGTGTGGGTTAAGGGCTTTGCAAACGAATTTCCATATATAACCACAAATTTGGATAACCAACCAATAAATTAGCTTACCCAAGTCTTACATAATCAAATTCTAGTCCCAAATTAATCAAAAGCCCAAAACTTTCCGTGGGATTTTATGCTTAGTGCGATGGTTAGGATTTTTTATGTCCAAAACCATGCCTAAACGACAAATTTGGACTCCAAATAATCATAGATGCATGCTGAGATTATGAGAAGCATAAAATCTAAATTTAATCGGGTATCGAAACAAGGATATTCAAAAAAAATAAAGTAAAAGTATAAGAAAATGAAAGAGGAGGGTATGAGTGTACTTGCCTTGGCATGATTTATCATCTTTCTAACTGGCTCTCGGACGGAATTAGACTCACGGGCCTTCATCTCACCTTCTCTCTCTGCCTCTTCCCTCTCCCTCTCTCTTATTTTCTTATGAAAAGTAGAAAAATGGCAAAGAAAAATCATGCACGAAGTACTCTCTACGAGCGCTGATGAACCTATTTTTGGCACCTGCCTTTAGGCTCGAGCCAGCAACAAGCTTGGCCTTGCTGGAATTTGTGACTCCTATGGGGATCAAGCCCATGGCAGCCCAGCTCTGCGTCTTCCTAAACTTTGATCAAATTCTCAATTTTTTGAAATTTACTTATCCCAAACTTAATTATATTAATTATGTTAACTTAATTGCTAGGATTTACGTTATTTTGAGAACCGATACCTTACACGTAAGCTGGACAACCAAACTAATTCTCTAACTCTAACTTAGTTCAAGTCTAAGCTAGCCATCTAGGATAACTAAAATTATCTAATCTAACTCAATTGTCCTATGCCTATGTTTATTTCTCCAATCAATCTTAATTTAACCTAAACTTCCGCATAAGATTTAAATCAAATCTAAGGTATCTCTTTTCTCTGTTACTAACTACAATGTACCGTAATATTCTGCCTAAAATTCGGCAGAGTTTTTTCTGTAATACAGATATCCGTCAATATAAAAATCTATATAATCTCTTGTACAAAATAAAATATATCCAAATAATCCCTAAATTCGAAAACCTACAATAACAACTCCTCATAAGATTCAATTGCCACATATTATTCATGGCTCCAATGCTGTGTACCTAAACACAATATCGGCTAATGAGAGATGTCACTAGGTACCTATCACGAACGACAATAACTTACAAAAGTATAAATAAATCTAAATGATAATAAAAACTAAACTATCTGATCATCAGTCTTATGTACAATATATATTAATAAGTCCAACTAAAATATAAATATATACAATTATCCATAACGTATTCAAAACTATAAATTATAAGTATTCGATATGATCTTCCAATTCAGAGCCTAATTCACTTGTAATCTCTAGGCTGTCCCATCGAGTATAACAGGCCTGTATTAATTTGGAGGCAAGGAGAGGTAGTAAGGGTGGGTAAAATATATAGCAAGTGTAATATAATCAAAGATGATAATAATATAAGCGAAAAAAAGCAAAAAGAGATATATGAGCATAATGAGGATGCGCAAATATAAAACATGATCGAATGTACTTTCAGAATGCAATTGATTTATCATGTGTTATCCTTCTTCTCTTTCGGATATATATTATGCATAATTATTCATATTTACGGATCAGGACCAATAAGCTTTACTAGTTAAAGGTGCGGGAGAACGAGAAAATGATTATGATAACCTCATGATTTAAGGTCATACGCTCCTATTATCTACCTGGAGGTGGGCCAAACAAATCACACATGCCCCCATATTTTCCCAGGCCCAAAGGCAGTCATTGTCTTTCCACAGTAATATACTAAGACTTGTCAAGACTATCACCTATTACAATACGCAATCAAGACAATCATTGAGTCTCCAATGCCATACCAATGGCATGCAAAGAAATATTACCCTCCAAAACATGAATTTATGGTCCTAATTTTATAATTTTTTATTCTTTGAGGAGAGGTCTACCAAGCTTCTTTCACAATCTTCTCCATCTGGGAGAACAAATTAATCATAAAACAAATTGTAAAAAATTTTTTTAAATACTTGCACGATTTTTATCTTTCTTTTGGATTTGAATCTTCTCATTACTTAACTTGCATATACGAATATCATAAATATATGGAAGAATAGAAATTCTCACCACTGAAAGGTAATTGTAACTTTAGAGGCTTCCGAACAATATTTCGTACACAATTGTTTAATGAACATATTTTTTGAAATATACAATTAAGCACATGCGAATATATAGACAACTTAATTAATAATTAATTAATGCAAAAATTATGTAAAATTTATCAAAGAAACTCAGGTAAACAGTACCCGCGTGTGAATGATTCCCGGTTGTGCGTATTGGACGATTCTCAAAAATTTGGACTTCCAATGTGTAAATTATCAAATTCAATATATGGGTAATCATAAAATCAAGCCAATTTATGCATAAAACTCAAAATAAATGCTTAAATGAGGTCCGGGCGTGGGTTGGGGTTCCAATGAATGAAAATCTACATGAAACTACCAAATAGATATCCAATTGATAAATTAACTTATATAGGATATGAGTAACGATATTCTAGACCCAATATATACAAAAGCCCCAAAAATTAGAGGCTGAAACCATTTGAGCACGGGGTTGGGGTTTAGTGCAAAAATTGATCAAGTTCTATAAATTTGGACATAAAATTCATGTATATATATAATCAAGCCATAAGTATCACAAATACATGCTTAGGTCGAGTATCGGGATAATAATACCCAAAGGCGATCAAATAAAAATTAGGAAGAACAGAATAAAGGGACATGGGTACACTTGTCTCCACCCAATTTACCACATCTCTAATTGGCTCATGCTCAAAATCAAACTCGAAACCTCATTTTTTCTCTTGCTCTCTCTATCCGGTGGCTCCTTCTCTCTCTTTCTCTCTCCTCTCCTTCCTCTCTTCTTTGCATTGCCAAACTCTGCCTCTCCAATTCTCTATTGTCCTATCATATTATTATTATTATTATTATATTATATGTTATTATTATTATTATATATATATATGTCTTTTTCTCTTAATCCCAAAATCTAAATCGATACTCGGGTAACCAAACAGGTGCACTTCAGATACTGGCCTAATAAATTTAAATATCATCTAAAAATTTATAATATTTAATTAATTTTTGTTATGCCCAAACTATCCAAAATAATAATAAATTATCCCAATTAAATCAGATAAAAATTTAGAATATTATCGAAGACATCTTCACAACCGGAGCGAAGATCTGATAAACGTCAACGCCCTTCCGTTGGTTGAAACTTTTTACCATCAACCTTACCTTGTACATTGATTATGGGTTGTGCTTATAGTCTTCAATCGGAAAACCCACTTGTTCTTTAGTGCTCATTTTTCCTTCGGCAATTCGGTCAGTTCAAAGGTGTAATTCTCATGTAGTGAACTCATCTCGTCCAGCATTGCCATCATCCACTCCATTTTATACTTGTCCTCCAAGGCTTCGTTAAAACTTTCTGGCTCCTCTCTATCAATGAGTAACACATACTCATCGGCCGATAAACGAATAGAGGGCCTTTGATCTCTTGAGGATCGTCAAAGTTGAACGGTCTCTGCCAGTTCGACAATATCATAAGAAATAGCATCATCTTCATCCCCATCGGGTATCAGAGTCTCTCGGTCTCCTTCCTCTTTGGTAATGCATTGACCATCGGCCTCCTAATGGACCGACGCAGGTTGGACGAACTCAACATTTGTCTTCCCAACCCAATTGCTGTCATTGTTGGACACAACCTTCACCTTCTTGTCGATATCTTTAATCAATTCGTCCTCCACGAATACTACATCCCTCGGCTAGATATAGAGCTGATATCCCAACTCGTCTTCCCTATAGCCAAGGAAGATGCATTCCCTCGTATTTGGCTTCAGTTTTGTTCTCTCGTCTTTCAAGATATGAACAAAGGACCTACACTCAAACACTCATAGGTGGTTGTTGGACACCTTTCCCCCGAATCACACCTTTTCTGAAGCTTCTCTATTTAATGGGATGCTCAGCGACAGATTGATGACATATGCCACGACCTTTAAGGCTTCCCTCTAAAAAAATTTGGAGAATCTTGCCTCTGAGAGTATACAGTGGACTCTCTCCATCAACATCCTGTTCATCTGGTCGGCCACACCATTTAACTATGGTATTTTCGATGGGGTTCTTTGATGCTGAATACCATGTGAACGACAGTATGCATCAAAAGGTTTGATGGACTCATCACCTTTATCACTCAGGGTCCACTTCGACTTCTTCCCCATCCGTCTCTCCACCAAGGTATGAAAGTGTTAGAAAACACCAAGTGTTGGATCTTTTACCTTCATCAGATACACCGATAGATTTTTTTGAATATTCGTCAATGAACGTGATAAAGTACGGGGATCCTCCAAGCGACTTCTTCTTGAAAGGACCATATACATCAGTGTGTACCAACTCAAAGAGTTCAGTCCTCTTTATAGATGGGTTTCTAAGGAATGAAACTCACCACTGTTTTTCCGCCATGCAATGGAGACAGGTCCTTGATTTGGCTTCTTTCATACATTGGAGAAGATCCTTTCCGGTGAAATTGTTCAATCCCTTCTTGTTCATGTGATTTAGTCGACGATGCCACAAGTCAGAGGAGTTCTCATTCCTCCCAATGTGTACCTATTAGGCCACGATGGAGGCATGCTACATATATAACCTGGAGACCTTCCTTCCTTGGGGCAACTACTAGAGACCTTTTAGCCAATTTTCATACCTTTCATAACAAATGTTGCATAATCCTTCATTGTCCAGTCTGCCTACTAAAATCAAATTCATCTGAATGTTCGGGGCATGTCATAAATTTCTTAGCAACAACCGAGTTCCATTATTGGTAATAAGGGACACACCACTTCTGCCAACGACCTGGGACATCCTTTCATTACCTATCCTTAACACTCTATAATCACCTGGAGTGTAAGATATGAAGAGTCCCCTCTGTGACGTGGCATGGAGTGATGCACTAGTATCCACTACCTGGTAGATCTCATGCTTGATCAAATTGGCCACCTCGTCCTCCTCACATGCCAACCAGAGGTCACTATCAGTAATGATTGAAACTCTCTCATCATCTCTGGCCTTATTGTCTTTGTTCTCCTTGCCTTCTACATTCTCATGCTTCCACTGATAATAGTGTTTCTTAATGTGTCCATTCTTTCTGTAGTGATGGCATTCGAGGTTCTGATTCCTCGACTGGGACTTAGGATTGTGCCCTTTATTTTTTCCCTATGACTCGACAACTAGCGCTTCAAAGTACGGAGAGGAGGACCCCTGTGATTGACGTTTTATCTCGTCATTTAGTACAGCTCCTTTTACTATCTCTAGAGTCTCTAGTCATTTGGGATAGTATTGACGATGGTGATTCATATTATCTCCAAGGAGTCTGGTAGGGTTGTCAAAAACCATAAACCCAATAACTTATCTTTTAACTTGATACACGTGTCGCTCAACAGGACCACACATCCTTTAAACTCATTCAAGTGGTCAGCAATGGGTGTGCCCTCCTTGTACTTTATTTATATCATTTTATCAAGTGAAACAGTTTGTTATTGCCATCTTTAGAAGTATAGAGGGTTTCTAACTTCTTTCATAGTGTCTTTATATTCGTCTCATTTCGGATATAATTATAGACGTTATCCACAAAATGCCGAATATAGCCACAAACCTACTTGTATTCAAAGCCCCATTCTCCTTTGACTTAGCCTTGGGTTTGAGCGGCACATATCGAAAGGTGTGTAGTCTTGACAAACAGCAAGTCCTTCGTCTTACTCTACCAAATATCATAATTTGTGCAGTTTAAGTAAATTATATTATTTCCAACCTCCATCGATTCAAGTAAAAACTTAATAACTGACACAAATAACTTATCTATAATACCACTTGTTAATATATATTGCCACCGATATAGATGAATTAAGAGGAAAAGATGAAACGGTGAAGATAACAATACACAACAGACAAACCACAATCATAAAATAAGGAAATAAGATATAATTAATTTTACGTAAATTTTTTTTTATGAATAAGAGAAAGAAATTACGAGACTATATATCCACAAATCTTCACTATATAAAATTGGTTACATAAACCTCAAATATAAGAATTAAATGGACCTAAATAGAAGTGAGTACAGAAGAAATTTTCAGAGTAAGAAAACTCTCATTCTCTCTTTTATTCATTCTTTTACTAGCGGTACTCATTGGTCTCTAATTTGATAAGTATTATATCTCTTTCGCAACCGCACTTTATTTTATAAACCTTTAACGAAGTTTCGTGCGCTTTTTCATTGTGGGTCATTTGGACCGGCAACCTGTCATCATTTAATATAAGCAGTCTGGTTTCTATTTGAACTCAACAGTTTAGTTATCTCTCGGATTCAACAGTCCGGCCGCTCTTCAGAATCGGCATTGGGCCGATCACCCTTCAGCTAGGTGGATCGGTTGTACGCCCTTCGGCCAACCAGTCTTGTTGGACGCCCTAGTCTTTGCTAGTCCAGTTAGCCTCCTTGGTCTTTGCCAAACTGATCGATCATCCCTTCAGAATCGACACTGCTTGGTCGTCATCGACTCCGATATGGTTGCCTTTCGGCCGCTTCGTCGTGCGGCGAACATAGTAGTACTCCGACTCAATATAACCGATGTGTGTCACCGTCCAAATCTGCTAG
>JAOVVI020019045.1:0-10209 GCA_028571085.2 Nepenthes alata
TCATGCATTGGAAGGACAGTTTCTTTTATTTGGTGATTTCTTTTCACTCGGCTATTTCCAACGAGTTGGGGAAGGTTTGGCTCTGCATCACGAGGCCTTTCTAAGAGAGTTAGACAGTTCAAGAGAAACCTATGGTAGACGAGATCTTGGCCAACACCTCCATCTTTCAAAAGAGAGGACACTGGCGGACCGCCAACGCCTTTGCCACAACAACGTGGGGGCTGGCCCCCGTGGAGACGTCTTCTGGCCAGAGCAAGCCAGGAACATTGGTCATTTGAGATCTTTCAGGCTGGCCGTTGAAGTGGCATTACTCCTCTTCTGACGGCATATCTTCTAAGTCCACTTATTCCTCTGGAGAGGATGGGGCTACGTTGCAGTGAGTTCGGTGATTTAGGAGCACTTCGAGGGGGGCAAGCCTTACTTTTGCCTCCTCATCGAGTTAGGCATCTGGTTCTGGAGGTGTTGAGGGCGTCGTGACCATAGTAGCTCCTGCACCGATTCTCAGACTTGATGCCATCGGAACTACAGTTGAGCTAATTTTGCACCTATGTTGGAGCAAGATGGGGTCCCGATTGACGTTGGAGTTTTATGGGGAGAGTAGTTGGCAAATGCCCCAATCAAACCTGCAACTGGTGTTGCAGCCGAGCTAGCATTAGAGGCCACAGCTTGGCAAGAGGTGGAGGCTACAGTTGGTGGAGTTGAATCACCCATCTGCACAGTAGAGGCGTCCAGTGATATCCCTATGGTGGAGGATGCCTACTTGATCGCTGAGATTGTGGAGGAGCTTCCTTCCATGACGGTTGTTGCTGTCAATGTGCCTCCTCCTGAGGTAGTCGAGGTTGTAGAGAAGCCTCCCTTGGGAGAATTAGCCTTCATCGACGGGCCTCCTACTGAGGCAGGTGAGGCCGTCAAGGCACCTCCTTCTACCCCTTCGAAGGAGAGGGTTCAAGAGGCGATGGCTGCTATGGACACCATGAAGGAAACTGTGGTGCCAGCCCTCATGTTTCATGAGTCTGGCGTCGCGTCTGCTAGAGCCGAGGAGGTCGTGGAGTTACCTGAGGCTGCCCTGAGTCAACTGCCTTTTGAGGAGCTTTCCTTTGCTGAGGTACTCATTTACTATCCCTTCACCTTTTTTTCTGCTTTCATCTTTGTCTGCCAAACAAGATTTCTGTCAGCAGGTTCAAGAGAGGGCTCTCCAACTTTCGGCCGCCATTGGTTGTCTGCTCAAAGGCATGTCAGAGCGACGGAACACAGAGTTTTGGTTGAGCGGATCAAGGCCCCTGAGGGAAAGATGCACGTGGCCAGGGTGAAGATTACCTCCCTCGAGGGGTCACTCCACGAGTTCCAAGAGTAGACACTACCTCCAACGTGAGGGCTAGTTGAGAGCCTCCATTTCAGCAGAGGAGCTTGGAAAAGTGTTGGAGGGTAAGTAGTGGGCCAGTATTCATCTCTGCCAGCAAGTTGTGCAGCTTGTGGCTCTAGAATTTCCCGTCTCCTTGCTTCACCCAGCGAACATCAGCGCCACCTAGAGGTTTGACTTGCTTGCCCCTTCCAAAGGGACAGCTGAGCCTTCGTCTCCCCAGCTGGGTGGTGATCAGTCATCGAGCTAGCCTTCTCCGGACTGGTAGGCTTCATTTCCCTCCCTTTTCTTGGGGAGGGGGGCTGATGGCCTGCTTGTACATTTGTAACTTTTGCAATGAGAATAGTGGGATTGTTGCGGCCCTTGTGGCTGTTGACTTGTCCCCCCATGTGGTATTGCTTTCTCTTTGTTTGGCCAGCTAAACGGTGTAGCTATCATTGTCGGGCTTGTTCGGGGCGCCTCTACCCGGTAGTGCTCGTTCCCTTGAGAAGGGAATGTCGGGCACCTTAATTCTGTGGAGTGCTTTATCTTGTAAATAGGATGTTGCCGCATCCCGAGGGTGAGTCTCACTAGGGTTAGCTGGGTTTTATGGCCGCAGTAGCAAGGCCCAGGTAGAGTCATAGGCTATTGGACGCACATTGTCGTATCGGTGCTCGATTCTGTCCAAGGACGTCGTTACCCATGCGTGTCTAGTCATCGTGCGTCAGCCGTTGTGAACTGAGGGTGTTCTCTCTATCGGAGGGAGGTCATTGCATGCCCACTGTAGAAGCCCTCTAAGGTTTTAGAGACCATTTGGTTGGGAGCTCCATGGCCCCCCATGCCTGCTTTTCCAATCGCAGTTGAGCTGCTTGGTGCAGAATCAAGGTTTAACGTTCGATCGTTCATGGGCCGCTCGGCTCGGGGTTGAGGTTTGCTTGACCGTCAATGGGTCGTGAAGCAGGCCAAGATGAATCCTGCCTAACTTAAGGGCAATCTAAGTCACTTGACTTGATAAAATGACAAACATGCATGTATTCACATAGACAAGTACGCATGAATAAATAGTAATTTTATTAATAAAAAATGTGATACATTTACAATCATTGAGAATGATGCATGATGTCATTACCAGGGCTCGGCTAGAGCTTATTGGTAGTATTTCTTAATGTCGGTGGTGTTCCATGTCCTTGAGACAAGCTGGCCATCTTAGGTACGTAACTTGTATGCACCATTTCAGAGGATTGCCGAGACGAGGAATGGTCCCTCCCAATTTGGAGAGGCTTTATTCCTATTGGCGATTTTAATTGTCGCTTCTATGCTTCATTGGACGAGGTCCCCCATCTCGAATTGGCAGGCTCTAACCCTCTTATTATAGTACTACATGATTCACTACTGGCATGCTGCCGTCCGAAAGCGTGTTCCATCTCAAACCTCCTTAAGTAGGTCAAGGTGCTCAATGTACATCTGAAGGTTACTAAGGGGGTCAAAGCTCTCTACCCGAAGGCTGGGTACACCTACTTCCACTAGAATGACCATCTCAGTTCCGTAGCAGAGGTTAAAGGGTATTTTGCGAGTTAGCTTCCTTGGTGTGGTTTTGTATGACCAGAGGATGGATGCAAACTCATCTGCCAAAGAGCTCCCGGTGCCTTCAAGTTTAGTCTTCAACCAATACAGCAGCGTCCGATTTGTTATCTCCACTTGTCTGTTAGCTTTCAAATAGGCAACAAACGTGTGAACCAACTTTATCCGCAGACTTACGCATTACTTGGTAAATTGTTTGCCAGTAAATTAGGTTCCATTATTTGTCACTATGACCTCAAGAATCCCGAACTGACAAGCGATACTTTGGCAAACAAATTATGTTGTATTATGTTCAGTTATTTGTGCTAGTGGAGATGCTTTCACCCACTTGGTGAAATAGTCAATGCCCACTATAATAAACTTTTTCTGTCCGAACGCCACGGGTAGAGGTTTGAAAATGTTGAGCCTTCATTGTATAAACAACCAAGGTGACTGGAGGGCTTGCAACTCCATATGCAACTGGTGAGGTATGATCTCGTGGAGTTGGCAGCTTTTACACTTCTTTACAAATTCTATAGCATCGCAATTCATCGAGGGTCAGAGGGAGTCATACCTCATTATTTTGAAGGTTAGGTTCTCGCCTCCTATATGCGAGTCGCAAACACTAATGTGCACCTCACTTCGCGCGTTGTTGGGCTCTTCCCGTGTGAAGCATCTCATCTAGGGGATTGAGTACGCCTAGCCTCATCTGGGTGTACTAGCTTGCTGCCTTCATCACACGCTTGGCCTTTTTTGGGTTTTCCATTAGGTTACCATCAGTGAGCTATTTTCGATATGTGGTCATCCAATTATCATCATCGGCCACTTGTAGCACCTCGCCCTCGGGGTTGTTGGCGCTCAGGATGGTAAGGACTTCCCGCATATCTTTGGAATATTATTTTAGGTTGTCGATTGCTGCTGCCCTTACTAACTGATTGGCCTTCCCATTCTCCTCCCTGGGGACGTAGATTACTTTGACTCGGTCGAACGCCTGAATCGGTCCCCTCGCCCTGGCAAGGTACTTCATGAGTTGTGGGTTCAACGCTTTGAAGTTTCCTTAGATCTGATTGACCACCAGCTCGAAGTCATTGAGATGATAAGTGATATGGTCGATCACTCTTTGGTAAGCCAAAGTTCAGCAAGGAATGCTTCACATTTGGCGACATTATTGGTGGCTGAAATTCCTAGGGTAACAGAGTGTTTGACCTCCGACCCACTCAGAGTTCGCGGAACCACACTTGCTCCACTATCCACCTGTGTTAATTCACTGTCGACATGTAGAGTCCACGTTGAAACTCCCAATTTATTCACATCACTGGCATGGTTAGGTGTGTCTGGAACCGGGGTCATCGTCTCGATTATGAAATTCATAAGGGCCTAACCCTTCATAGCTGGCCACAGTAAAAAATCCACGTCGAACTCGCCCAATTCTATAGTCTATTTGACCAATCGTCCGAAGATGTCCGGTCTCTACAATATTCCTTTTAAAGGCTGGTTGGTTAGGATGATGATCTTGTACGCCTTGAAGTAGGAACACATCTTTCAGGTGGAGTACACTAGGGCTAGTGCGATCCTTTTGGTATGCGAGTAGCCACTCTCGATGTCTGTCCGAATGTTGCTGAAATAGCACATCGGTCGCTGCATGCTGTACTGCTACTGGATCAGGACCGAGCTCAATGTCGTGTTGGAAACCGTTAGATATAAGTACAATTTTTTGCCTTCCAGAGGTGAAGTCAAGAGAGGAGGATGGGAGAGATATTGCCAGAGCTCTTAGAATGCGGCATCATACTCGTTCATCCACTGGAATATGGTTGCTTTGGTCCCCCTCAAGGCTTTGAAGAATGACAAGTATTTCTCTGCCAACTTCGCCAAGAATTAAGAGAGGACTATGGGCCTTCCGATGAGCTTTTGGACCTCCTTCATAGTCCTAGGAGGGCTCATGTCAATGATGGATTTTATCTTGTCGGAGTTCGCCTCGATGCCCTGCTAAGACACTATGAAACCCAAGAACTTCTCGGAGGTCACCCTAAAAGTGTACTTAACTTGGTTGAGTTTTATCTTGTTCGTGTGGAGGACTTCGAAGGTTTTGCTCAAGTCATGAACATAGTCATTGGTGACTTTTCTTTTAATAAACATGTCATTTACGTACACCTCCACGTTTTGACTAATCTGAGCTTCAAACATCTTGCTCACCAGCCATTGATAGGAAGCCCCGGCATTCATCAAATTGAAGGGTATGACCTTGTAATAGTAGATCCTCTAATCTATCATAAAAGAGGTAAGCTCCTGTCGGCCTTCCTCTACTGCCGCGAGAGCCTGTCGTAAGTTTCTTAAGAACCTTGTCAAATGCCCCCGATGGATCAAGTCTTCAATCTCCCTCTACAGAATTTGGCAGTTCTCAATTTCGTGACTTAGAGATTGATAATAGTGACAGTATTTAGTCTGGTACCCTACCTCTTGGTTCTACGATGCCTTAGACCATTTTAGAAACTTTTTATTTCGAATCTACATTAGGACGTTGGTGCACATGTCGATAATGGGGGTCAAGTCCTACAGTTAGAATTCTTTTCGGGGACCTAGTTCCACCCGTATTTGCTTGTGTGGTCCTCGGGGATGCATTTAGTTGGTGGCTTGCTAAAGATAGAGATGGAGGGAGCTTTGTTCTCTCTAGGCTCTCATCTCTCACTCGAGGGTAGCTTTAGTCGAAAATTGTTTGATTCCCCGTCCTATGGAGGGTGAGGAAATCTATAGTGATTCGCGGGGAAGGATTTAGTGCCAAGATTGACAACAGATGTTCCGCCAGGATTTGCCAACCGTCAGATGTCATTTTTTACGGTGATGTGCCCGCAATAAGTGGTGGTTGACAGGGTTCAGGTTACTTCTCACGTGGGTTGGCTTGGCTGCTATTGGTTAGCAGGCATGGTAGTTTTCCATGGTTGACCACCATCACTATTGGTTAGGATTTGCTCCGTCAGTGTCTTCTACACTATCTGATTACCATCACTGAGGTAAAGGGTAGGCTTTGCCGTGATCGGTTGAGTTGTAGAGGTTAATCCATGACCATGGCCACTACTCCTTCCTGGGCCTGTTCGCAACAGATGGGCTCGTTGGATGGTTCTTAAGCCCTACATCGTATTGGGCTTCACTGGCTAGTAGGTTAGCTGTTTGACAATTATTGCACTTTTGACGAGTCTCTTGATTGTTGCACTTTTGATTTTGTTGACAATTATTAAGGCGGTGACATAATTAGACTGATTTAGGTGTTGATTAAACACTTTACTATGAGTTGAAGATCTATTAATGTGGCAAATCAATCAAATAACATTTATAATGATTTAAAGATTTAACAAAAATATATTTTAAAAATACTGTGGATTGTAATGTTTTAAAACATAATTGTGTAAATTTGGAAGTTCCCACGTTGTGATGAGTTTTGGCTATTCCAGTCCACACTCACTGGCCAAATTTATATAATCAAATGGCTTGGATTTAAAATTTTGTTAAATCATATAAAATTAGTCAATTTTGATTTCTTTTAATAACTTTTAAGATATTGAATTTTTTTATATTATAAAAATTAAAAAAAAAAAACTGTCATTATAATTATTATTATTTAATTTTTAATTTTTTTAAATTTTTTATTTTTAAAATTTGAGCCATTAACTATACAATCTAATGGCTGATGATGAATTGAAGGTGGTCTAACTCACACCATCATGCGTAATCGAACTTAATGCTTTCTTGCCGTGTGAAACGTTACATGTGACGAATGCTCCTGGGCCAGCGGATGGAGCTCCACTTCTCGCACGCGCCGCCAACGGTTGGCCTCCCCCCCCCCCCCAAAGGGGTCAAATTTAAAGTTCACGCGCCGCCGCACAGCTTTAGGACTACTCGTCCCGTAAGTGGGCAAGTTCTTGAAGAATACTGCTCCTCATAACGTGAGTGGACCACGTGCACCCCTGTCCGCGTGGTACAAAACTTCTTCAACACAGTAAAGCGTCAACATCGACTTCAGGACCCCGTACGAACCGGGACCCACCGATAATATTTGAACAATTACGCATCAAAAAATATAAAACAAAAATTATTAAATATTATAATTTAAAAATAAATGATCCCTAAATGACCACACGTGGACTAACCTGACATTGACCAACTGAGAATTTTTTTAAAAATAAGTACCCTCACTTTTCATTTAAATTACCATTCAGGGATACTTCTTATTTTTCTAATATATTTAAATATATAATATTGTTAAAAAAAGAAAAAAGATTCTCTGGTGCATGCCAGCACAGCCGGGCCTGGTCTGCCTGATCGTAAGATACTTATCATAAATTTTAATAAAAAATTATATATATATATATATATATATGAAATTATTTATAAATATTACGGACCAACTAAATTTAAATACATGATAATAAAAATTAACGGGCCAAATCAGATATTTTAAATCAGACATTTTGGCATAATAAATATATTTTTCATAAAATAGAATTAATATATTTATGCATTATGACGTAATTAATCTTGGCATTTAAGTAATAGAGGGGACCGTCACCATGTGGACTCTGCAGGTTGCTCCTCCTGTCGTGGTCATCCACCTTCTTATTATTTATCCTATTTATTTATTTATTTTTAAAAAAAAATTTTAAAAATTCCGTTCCTTCCCCCTTATCCTGTTTTGCACAGGCCGCAATCTGACTCCCCATTTTTCTGTCATACTCAATAATTCAACGTACGCATTAAACCTATTTACTTGAACCAAAAATTAAAAGAAAAAAAAATAAAAAAAAAAGAAAGGTGACACGTAATTACAGCCGTACGATCTTCCTCTCCTTTCTGCCGTTGATACCGTGTCTCTCTGTTCTCTCTTTCTCGAGTCTAAGCCTGAGCCTGCCGTTGTTGAATCCTGCTGGTCTTGGAAACCAAATTACAATTTGATATTATTAACGAGCTATAAATTTGATCACAAGAAGGTTTAAAAGAAATAAGAATAATTAAAAAATTTAAGAAGATATTTAATAGGATATTTTGATATTTTTATGTAATTCCAGATAAGGAAAGAATATTTTTTGCATAATATTTTAATATTTGCATGCATTATTCTAGAATTTATATTATTAAAGTTTATTCAAACGAAATTTATAAAACCCGGCAAATTAAATTCTAGATTAACGTAGAGCTATCTAAATTACGATAAGTCAAGGTTAGAGATAATCGTTATCTTAAATTGATTCTATTGGTTGAGCACTCAAGTCCAACAAATAAGAAGGTTTGCCTATTTGTTTAAAAAAAAAAAGAAATTATTCTTTCTTTTAATTTTTTCAAAAAAAAAATAAATTTACGTGGATAATAATAAAACTTTCTTCAAAAGGAATATCCCTAATATAAAAGATAATATGCTGGCTATCATTTTCAGAACAACGATGAGGCTTGAAGTTTCGGTTATGATATTGATGCTGTGAAAGTATTTTGGGACATTTTTGTGGGGTATTTATGTTGTTTAGATGTCTCAATATAAGTTTTAGGGATTTTAGAAAATATGTATAAATAAATTAAAATTTTATATAGATTAATAGATTCATATAAAATACTAAAACAAAATTAAAAATCACTCACGTGATCGGCATTAAGATCCTCCAAATACATAGAGAGTAAGGTATTATATTATGAATCAAACACAAAATTATAGGTTTTATTATGTCACTTCAAACCATGTAAGTTTAGCTAATGAGTTGATAGTATGCCATAAATATTTTACTTAAAAAAAGGCAATCCAAATCTTTTTTAGTGAAAGTTTAACTTTAATTTGTGCATTAGAGATTTAATATCAACAAAAAAAGGCACCATTGCCTATTTATTTATTTGGTAACAAAGATAAAAAAGAGGAGGTGAAAATGAAATAAAATAAATATCTGTGACAACATCATCGCTCATATCAATATTAGTGTATCCTACCAATAGAGGCTTGTCACTTTCAAAACACAGACATATCTTAGAAGTCCCTCGGAGATATCTTAATATCTACTTTACTGCTGACCAGTGCTCCTTTCCAAGATTAGACAGAAATCAGCTAACTATGTTGATGACATGTGTAATGTCTGGCCTCGTGCACACCATAGCATACATTAAGTTACCTATAGCCGAAGAGTAGGGTATATTTCTCATTCTGGCTTTCTCAACATCCGAGGTTGGACACTGCCGATGCTTAGTCTAAAATGATTTGCCAGCGGAGTGCTCAGCGGTTTAGACTTATCCAAGTTGAAGCGTTGGAGCACATTCTCTATATAATTTTTTTGAAACATCCATAATCTTCTTACCTTGCCGTCGCGAAATACTCTAATACCCAAAATCTACTTCGCCGACCCCAAATCCTTTATAGCAAAGGATATCCCGAGTTGTCGTTTCAATTCAGAGATCCAGGATGAATTATGCCCAACTATTAGTATATCATCCACGTAGAGTAAGAGAATAACAAAATTATCTTTCGAAAACCTTTGAATAAAGACGCAATTATCTGAAGTAATCTTTCGATAGCATTGCCCCACAATAACAGACTTAAACTTCTTATACCACTATCTCTGAGCTTGTAGCCCATACAAGTTTTTTTCTTCAGACGACACATTAAATATTTCTTTCCCTTAACCAAAAATCTCTCCAGTTACTCTATGTAAATTTTCTCCACCAGATCACCATGCAGAAACGTCATCCGCACATCCAACTACTCTATTTCCAAGTCTAGGACAACTGCCAGTTCGAGCATGACCGTACTGATGACATCTTCATAATTGGGGCAAATATTTCATCAAAATTAACACATTTTCCTCGGTTGAATCCTTTTACAACCAGTTGCGTCTTGTACCTCAGTTGCAAGGTGCTATCGTCGGTATTTAGGCGGAAGACCCACTTGTTATTTAAGACTCTATTCTCTTTCGGTAACTCGGCCAGCTCAAACTTATGGTTTTCATGCAGTGAACTTATATCGTCCTGCATGGCATCCATCCATTCCGCATTATGATCGCCTTCCATAGCTTCTGTAAGGCTTTTCAACTCTCCTCCATTAGTGAGCAAAACATACTCACTAGCCGATTGGTGAATCGATAGCCATCGATTTCTTGAAGATCGCCGAATAGGAATAACCTCGGCCGGCTCAGTAACGTTGCCGCCATAAACATCTTCATCAGGCACTGGTATCTCTTCATTGCCTTCCCTGACCGTACCTTGGCCATCAACCTTTTAACCTAGAGGTGCCAGTCAGACGATTTTAATACTCAGCTTATCATTCCGACCGGTAGCAGACACAACCT
>JAOVVI020019047.1:0-10209 GCA_028571085.2 Nepenthes alata
GATCCTGTGAACGTTTGTTGTAGGAATTGTGAATGATGGATAGTTGTGTGCTTGTTTTAAATGATTATTACAGGATTTTATTCTTGGGTTTTCATCCTATTACAAATGAGATTTTGTCGAAATTTCTGCAGAAGTCTTGCCTTATGTACAACCGTTAATGGTGTTCCTGTTTTTGACGGAAGCTTTTTAGGAAAAAAAAAAAATCCGTTCCGTCACAGTTGCGCTCTAAAACATTCTGTCCGAGCGCTCGGTTTTGCCCCAACAAAAGAGCGCTCAGAAGTCGTAGATAAGTCAAGAAAGAGACTCTTTATGGTGTCTAAATGTGGCGACCCGAACACTAAAATTGAAGGAGACGCTTTAATGTGTAGCCATCGACATTGAATCAATCGGCTTGTATCATCCTATAAATATGCTTTTGAACACTGTTTCAAGTTTTCCTCCTCTCTTTTTCTCTGGTAAGAATGAAAATGCTCAAAGGAATTAGAAACAGAAGGGGAAAAAAAAGGAAGAATACAAAGAGAAGAACTCAGAAGTGCATGAGATAATGACATGACATACAAACTAATTTGATTGGAAATTGTAGATGAAGACATATCTGAAGTAAAAGACTATTTGTACTTCCTGCTTTAGAACCAGCTTGCCAATTTGTGTGGTGAGGTGGGTAAAGTAGGGCATATTACAGAGATATGAGGAGATAAATGTAGAAAAATTTAGAATAAACTAATAAAAAATAATTTAAATAGATAAATATAGAAAAATTTAGAATAAACTAATAAAAAATAATTTAAAAATTTTTAATTATAAAAGAATATTATACTGAATTGAATAAAAAGACATAAATGGACTTATATAACTGGCCTTATGTAATAGGATTGAAGACTTTATCATTATTGTTAAGGTATTAAGATTCTATCTTCATGGAGAGGCTGCCTCATCTTTGCCTATGTATCTTCAGTTTTTCAAGGATAACAAGCTAATTCACAGCATGTGAAAAATTCAGCTTCAACCCTATAAACCCAAAGAAGTTTGTTGCTATGCAAGTTTGGGCTTTTCTTAGATTATGTTGCTGTAATCATTTCTTTTCTTAAGGTGTTAGAAAATCGAATCCATTGCCTAAACTTTCCATAAAATCCGACCTCTCGATCAAACTCTCTAATTCATATGAAAATTTTTGGACAATAAAATCCCTTGAGAAATCTAAATCCTTTTAAGAGGTGCCTACATGGGTGCTTGAGAAATCTAAATCCTTTTAAGAGGTGCCTACATGGGTGCACGATCCGCGGGGCTTTTATATCGCAAGTTTTAAGCATATATAGCCATTTAATGATGCAATATAGATAGTTTTTTTGACAATTTTAACTCGTAATTTCAAAACTATAGTAAAATGATTTTATTGCCGTGTCAATTTTCACCCTCCATGGACTAGGGGAATAAGAATGGATTATCTAGGGTGGCAAAAACAAACTTGTAAGGTATATAGTCTATAATTATTGATTTATCGTGCCCTTGTTTGAATTTATAAGAAAATAAATATTGCTAGTATTATACAGATAAAATCATGTAATTATGAATACATTAGTTTATATACGGAAAGCCCATTTGTGAATAAAGGGTAAAATTATGGGATTTTATATCTTAAATATATCCATTATATGGGAGTCTAATTATCAAAATTATATTCAATTTATTACAAAATATAGACAAATTTAGCAATAAACAATAAAAAGAGTAAATGAGATAAAATTATCAAGAAAATTGTTCTAAACAATGATTAAAACAACATTCTATAGAATGGTGAAAATCGAAACGCAATTCAATATACACAAGCTTGGCAAAATCTCCTCGTTCGTTTTTTGCTCCATCTTTATCTCAATTAGACATTCAAATATTTCAAGAAAATGACTCGAAGTAGCCCTAAAAATTATAATGCTAATGTCATGAACTCAAACCAAAATTATGTATAATTAAACACAATAATTTTAATCAATGAAACAAATTTTCAACTAAATGGGTACACCCTAATTACGATATCCAAATTTGGGTCGAACTTGACGAATTGTTGATAGTAATAATGATATTAATTATTATAGGATCTCACCAAATTACTTATCCAGATGTCAAATACTGATCACAATCTATTTTAAAATTTGTAAAAAAAATACGACATTCCCAAAATTTTAATAATTTAATTATAAATCTATCAACAATACAATATACGGACATCGTCCATACATATTTTCTTATTACTAAATACACATCAAAAGACAAAACAAACCCCAACTAAAATTTCATAACCATCAAGCATAACTGAAGTCTCTATCAGTGTCCTCATTTGAGCATCTTATAAGCTATCCATAGCCCTATAATATGAAAGGAACTATAAATAATAAAATCACAAGTCGAATTCTTAGCAAATATCAATGTGTATATACATATATATATAACAAAATAATACATTTATAAATCAGACCTAAGGAAACGAAAACAATAAAATTTATACAAAATTTTCATATAAACGAAAAGGCCAAACATGATAATATAACAAATCAATAAATATTCAAACGTGTAAAGTTTATATAATCTAAATACAAGCATCAAATAATCCGAATATACAATACCATCCAATGTCCAATATCACAAATTTGAATGGCAGTCAAAGCTTACAAATCCCATAGTCAATATCTCGTGTATCAAATCAGACATAGATAAAAATATTAAAAATTTAAAATATATTTAAATTGGATAATCAAAGATCAAAATGCTAATTTTGAGGAAGGATTATATGTATTCCTGATAACTTTAGATTGAATCATCACTATTTAAATTTATAGGTTTGCTGTTTACATATTCCTTCCCATGGATAGGGTAAAACGTCTCTTTTTGACCACTCGTAGATGATAGGTGTAGTCTTTAAGTGCATTTGAATATATTAAGATATTCAAATATATTAAATTCATTCAATTCTTTATGATGGTTCCTAACAAAATATCAAATTGGGGGACTATATAATAAATATCCAAAATTTTTTCTTTCTAACAAAAAAATAAAAAAACTTCATTTCCGAGAAAATATGAATACAAAATTTTTCACAATGTGTGAAAGTACAAATGTCAAATAAATAATAAAATAAAATCTGACCCAAAATCTCTACATAGAATATCACATGTAAAGCCCGAATATGTGTTTTTATGATTTTTTACAAATAATTTTATTCATAATATAACATCTTAAAATATTTACCTATTTATATAAAACAAAGTAAAATGCTCAAATGTTGACAAAATCAAAACAAAATATCAAAACAATTGGTAAAACTATATGCATACATATATTCAAAGTGGGTAAGTAAAAATAATATATATGTAAAATAAAACCCTTACATGTAAGCAAAAGTAGAATAAAACAAAAATAAATCAAAGATTAGGTTTAGACGTACCAGCCATTAGTCACGTTCTAAATCTCGAATCCATCATTAATAAATGACAACAACATAATTTATCCAATTAGCATCCCAATTAGCCGTGAACACGAACTTCATATCAATACATCGACTAATCAAAATAAAGTAATATTAATCGAATACAAGATTCAAAATGTCACGTCATCATATGACTTCAATACCGACCAAACTAATACTTCAGATCTTACGTAATGAGTCATATCTGATAAAATAAAATCAGAGTAAAGTAACTCAATATAACTAAATACCAATGTTGTCTAACTGTCAAATGTACCGACAACTCACGATGCTACAAAATCCACCAATAATATAAACTATATCCATGATCTCATGTCAATGCTTATACATAACCATTATCAGAATACCATAAACATCTTAAACTATTGTCCGAAAATTAGGATATAATATCATCATGTCAAACTTTAATTTTTATTTCTTTGAATCGATCTTCCTCCAATCCAAATCATCCTACAAGTGCCCAAACCTATCATCTGAAAAGTTTAGTAAAAAAATATTAAAAAAAGGAGTAAGTCAAAAATTTAATAAGGCACATAATTTCAAAATTTAACATGCAACTGGTATTATAACATCAAATTTCATGACAATTTACATACTTAGCCTATTAAATATTTCATGGCAATGCATCGGATTCCTTTATATGCTCCAGTTCAAATACATGTCATGAAAACAATACTAAATTATACAATTTCATAGGGACCAAAGGTCACTAGAGCTTCACTGGCTAAATGGCCATATAACTAAAGCCTAAGTTTTGTTTATTTTCACACAATTAAAGATCGTACACTATTATTTAAGACCTAGAGGTAAGCCATCATATATATAATCCTATTCAAATACATGTCATGAAAATCATGCCCAATTGTACAGTTGTTTTGGGCTCAATGGTCAGTAGAGTCTCACTGACTAAAGAAGCATGTAATCAAAACCTGAATTATATTTAATTTCATATAATTGAAAGTCGTATGCTACTATTTAAGACCCATTAGTAAGTTATCAAATAAATAACCCTATAGATAAGGCTGAACACTATTTTACCAAGGATAATAGATTCGATTCTCGATTATCACTATAATATATTGGGACATATTATAATATATCATTCACTGAATTTATTACAATAGTCCAATATTTATGAAAACTCTATACAGTATTTTATAATTTTTATATTTTTTTAATATGGAAAAAATATTTTTAATTCTAAATTTATTGTAGAGTTTTTTTTTAAATTTTATTAAATTTAACATGCAATAATTAAAATTCCTATATAAATTTAGACATGATAAATTTTAAAATATAAAATGCTAAATTATAAGATTTTTAAATTTGTAGAACTACTCATTGCAAGATAGTTAGACTATCTCAGACACATTTTATAAGATAAATTTTATTAAATCTTAAACCTTAAGACTATCTTAGACACATTTTCGATTCATTTTTAATTAACAGTACTCCAGATATAGATCGATTTTAGAAAATATTGAGCCCTTACAATTGATTAAACAAATCGTCTATTAATTCTCAGTACTCACTTATCGAATAATTCATCTTCTAAACAAATTAGAATTTTAATAATCCATATTTTAACTTGATCGATTCATCTTGAACACCCCAAAGTATTAAAACACTTCATGACAACACCCGGCCAATACCTCATTGTTTCAATGTGAGATCCTCAAAATCAATAGCAATTTTGACATAAGTTAACAGTAACCAATACCTCATTGTTTCAATGTGAGATCCTCAAAATCAATAGCAATTTTGACATAAGTTAACAGTAACTTTAATTTAGTAATCCGAAAATAATCTAAGTTAATTCTTTTCTTTAAGAAACATCATCGAATTCCCATAAAGTCAGAAATTATTTTATGACCACAAAATGATTTTAAAACGTAGTCATATATGTCAAATAACTTGGTACACATCAAATGCCATACATGTGAAATGATAACAATTTTGCCGCCTCTAGATCAACTCTTCTTCACATTCAAAATTCACAACCCATGCTACAAATTAAAAAACTCTTACTGAATAATCCATACTAGCATGACGACTCACCAATCAAATCACCCCTAATATCACCTCAAAGTCCAACACATTACATAAAATTATTAATAATATCCGATCCAAATCAGACACCTAGGATCATATTTTTCATAACCAAAGAATCTCATAGGTATCAATACAACTAATATAATGTCTGATCCTCAAATTAATAAGTGGACTTAAGAAATACAAATAAATGTATAGATACTGGATCCATTAATAATATATGTGTTGAAATGTCAAAATTTAAAAATTTTACCTTCCACTACAGTAGACGACGCATATGCATTTTGTGCTGTCACCGTAAAACCTTGATCAGAAGCGCCAAGCTTCTTCGTCGTCCATCTCAAAGGGTAAGGACAATCCTTAATCATATGGCTGATCTTTCCACAATTGAAATAAGTTTCCAACCTTTTGTAACATAGCCTCCCCCCATGGGATTTTTCACAATGCGGGTATATGGGAATTAATGATTGTGGGTCTCATATACCCTGAATTTCTACACACTTTTTCCTTCTCTTTGCTGGCTTTGGCTTTTTGTAAGCCTTTCTGACCTTAAACTTTGGTCAAAATTTTGACCACTATAACTAGTTAACTTTTTTTTTAAAGAATTTTTCCTTTTTTCAATCCTCACCCGGACTTGGTCCATCACAGCTTTCGAGTTCCGTCATATCTTAGTTCTATCACAAAATATTAATCAAATTAGTTCATCCTATCTTAACTAAGTGATCGACTTAAGATCTCGACCCAAAATCAGTTAAACCTAGAGTTTAAACCAAAATCAATCAACTTAGACCTATAATTGAAATCCAACAACCTTAAACCTTAACCCGAAGTAACTGAAATCAGGACCTCAAATCTAAGTCAATCAAACTTAACCGCAAACAAAATCAATCAGCGCCTAAACCCTAATGCATCTTCGTTAACTATTCTCGGATACCACTCGTGACGAACCGCGCTCTCTTTTTCTTCATTAATCATTATCATAAGTAATTAGTATGATACAAATAAATATAAATATACACAGGATCCATACAGTCACCACGTTATCAGTGGCTCCAATATCGTACTATAGGAATACGACGTTAGATCTTATTAAGGAAAGATACCTGCTGAAAATCCAATAAAACTAACTACAAATATCCGATAAAAGTATACATAATATCCATAATAGTCTGCTTAATATCACCAAAATAGAATACATTATTTTATATTGCTAAAGTTTTACATAGTTTTCGTACATCAAAATCGAAAACAAAAGCATCAAAATCTATCTTCCTAAGTGTAAGAAACTCCCATCTTCATTCCTATTCATCTGATATCAGCTCGTGTGACTCACTTAAAAGTTAGTAAAAATAGTAAAGAAGTGAACCAAATACTCAATAAGATAAAATATATAACAATAAATGTACACATTATACTCAAAATATATCATTGGAGGCAATAGGAGTCGTAATTCATATATAAGTATAAACCATGGACATAAAATATTTTCATAATATATTTAACATTCTTTATCTTATTATTTTACTGTCTTAATAGTCAAATATATTAAAATTTTATTTATCTTTAGGGATCAGGGCTAGTAGACCTCACTAACTAATTGAGTGGACGGTCAATAAAAAGATTGTGTTCGCTTCCACACAATTTATGGCCTCGCCTTCTTATTCAACACCTAGAGGTGGACAGTACATACCTATAACCTGATAGATGCGGCCGTAATCCGCCTTTATTTTCTTGCAAGTTAGGGGTAATTCTTCTATTACCACTACAATATTCTAAGGCATGTTAGAAAATATTATCCAATAAATAATCCTTAATCTAATTTTTAAATTATTTTCAAAATTTTGAGAAAATTCTATACTTTTTTTTTATTCTTCTTAATTTTTTCAACTCCAAGAGTAAATAGTCATAATTCATAGTGTATTACAAAGTTTTCAAATATCTTCCATGGACTGATTTTTTTCTATAACAATTGGAATCATAACAATTTTCAAAGCTTAAAAATAACAATTCAGCAAAATCAATACCTAGAATTTTAGATTTGCAACATACAGTTCAAAAATTTAGTTATTTAGTAATAGATTTTCAAATTTAAAATTCATCATTTAATATCAGCAAAACATAATAATACCCAAAGCAAGTAAAATATAATACAGTACCATACTACTACAATCATCAAGGTATGAGATAGCAACGTATAAAAGTCCACAAAGTATATTACGGTAGCTTCAAAGATCAGTTTTAAATTTCAGATTATTATAACAGTAATAGCATGTATAGCTGTGAAATTTTTTCAATAAAATCATGGGGAATTGATTTTCATATCATATTAACTTTATAATCTTAACGGAAACGAGTATTAGAACAATAATACTTGAAGAAATTAGCAAAAATTGACGACAAGAGAAAGAGGGAACCTAGGATGCATTTACCTCCACCTGATATACCGAAATTCTTACTTTAAATGTCCCAAATTAAACTTTTCGGAAGCTTTATCCATTTTCTCTCTCTTCTTTCCTCTTTTTTAACCTTTCTCTATCTATTTTCTTCCTCCTCTGTCTCTTCCACTGCTTCGAAAGGCGGTGGAACTGATCCTCAATCGACTTTATAACAGGTATGCGTTTGAGCGCGGGGTGGGTGCAACCCTTCTTTTTTTGGCACCTGTTGGAGCACTTAGGCACACGGTAGGCGCACTTGGCACAACCTCTGGTGCCTCAGGTGCCCAGAGGACATTGGGTAGGCGCAACAACGTCGGCCTAGGGCCGGTGTACGATGTGTTTGGTTTGTAATTTTTTTTTGACAATATTCTCCGCGTCCTTTCACTTTAATTTTGATTATATTATCTTAATTAATCATAATTAATATAAGTTAAAATTCAATCCTTACACCAGACTTCATTTTTTTAAATTTTTTCTCACATTTTTATTATATAATTATTTTCAATAGGTCTAAAATAAACTGATAATATCAAAATAAATTAAGTAAAAATCAGATGTTAAAACTATATTTATACCCGTATGAACTACTTAAGCGACTATCAAATGTCTTGCTCACGACTAGCCACTAAAATTCTTCCTGAATTTTGGGTCAAATTGCTATTTTGCATAATGGCCTTCGAACGATTTTACTTGAACAAAACATCACAGAAACATTGGGCGAAATTTCCCTATAACTAGAAATAAAAAAAAACGTGTACGTATAATAAACATTAAATTATAATGGAGTGAGCCATTTTAATAGTGTCAATAATCCCGCTGTAGCAGAACCAAGTTAGTTTTGCAACAAAAAGGTGAAAGTGTGGATGTGGGGATTCGAAGAGTAACAAGAAAGGAGTACAGAGAAGCAAACGATCAGATCTAAACTGTAAAAATGCTGCTTTGGTGGTCTGAATTTATGCCCTTTTAAGCCGTAATGAATCAACTTTAAAACGTTCTTCGTTTAGCAGAAACACGCCAGCCTTGGAACGAAAAGATGAAATTGTGGAGACGGTGATTGGAAGAGCAACCGGAAAATGAGTACACAGAACAAACGATCAGCAAGTGATTCGTGGCCGTGGTGAGCTGAAGCCGCTCAACTCTTGGGAGGCACCAACTGACGACGATGCGGCGGTGCCGTAGACACCACCATGAGCCGCTGCAGCACTGAGGCGGCCAGGAGCTGCTTTCAGAAGACTGTTATTTGCTGCGCTCATGCAGCGTAGGATGGCAGCGAAGTTGCTCAGCAGCTACCCACAATGGCACTCCACGGTCAAGACGGCTGAATCTGGCCGCCTGGGAAGACTTCGCTTCGGTCATGCTTCTTAATCAAATGGGCTGCGGAAAAATATCCATTATATATATATATATATATACACACACGTTAGGTCAGACCAATATATTAGCTTAAATGTTAAAAATTTTAGTTATTATATCAACCCTAAAAGAGTCCATTAACTTATGTTTCTCATGCGAAAGGGCATGACATTTTCACTAGTTACAGTCTAAACTCTTGTTCATATGAGAATAAGTACGAGCCGATGGGCCCTACGCCGCACTGACTGCAGCACAGGGCCTATGCTGCACAGCCTCGGCCATTCGAATGAAATCCAATGGCTGAGGACGTGCAACTTTTTCTTTTTTTTTTTTCATTTATAAATTTAAAAAAAAAAATTGGCTATTTAATTTCATTGAAATGACCAAAATTTGCAACATAAGCCCTATGCCACGGTCAGTGTGGCACAGGGCCCCCGAGCTCGTATAAATATAGCCTAGCCTTCCTTGACCACGTACACTAGCCTTTATTGTAATGACTAGATGGTTAAAGCTGATAATTAAGATCTTTTTTTAAAACTTATTTTTATCTTTTTTTTTCGTGTATTTAGAAAAAAATAAATGATACATTTAATCTGCTATAATATATATATATATATTAATTGATTTTCATTTACTATTTTAGTTAACTTTTTATAATATTTTTTTTAAAATTATAAATAATTTTAAATTAATTTTTATAACGTCACTCTAAATTCTTTCCCATATAAATATATAAATCATAAAATTTGTTTTGAAAATTAGTTTGTGGAAAATGAAAAATCAATGATTGAACTTTAAAATCCCAAATTCAATTCTTCCTAACTTATTGGGAAATGGGGAGGGAATTTCCTTTTTTTATTTTTTCTTTTTTTTTTAAACTTCTAGATGCTT
>JAOVVI020019048.1:0-10209 GCA_028571085.2 Nepenthes alata
ATCTGGTCTCTCTTGTGAATTTGGAATGATTGTTGTGGTTAAGGGAACTGGATCCCGCAGACAGTGGAATAGAACCTATGATGTTTTGTTGTGGATTAAGGGAATTGAGTCCCTTTGGATATCGTAAACCGTGATGTGAATGGAAGGGAGTCCACTTTGTGCTTGTGATGATATAATCTCCTGGTTGGAGATATATATGATGAGTTAATCTCCCGGATTGGAGATCTTGTGATGGGAATGAGATTTCCAGAGATGTGATCGTGAGAGGAAAATGTGGATTTTTCTGTCCAAGTGTTGAACCTAATCTTAAAACAAGGACCCTGAGTCGTATGGGTAATGTTCTTTAGCATACGATGTCCATCGTGGTGTGAACCAGGGGAATACTTGGCCACGTATTCTGGATGCTCGTGGGAGCGGGTGATGTCTATGGTATGCTTTAGGAAACTACTATGGAAGAACGAGGATTTACCTAGACCTCAGGGGTGTGGGGTGTGTCTGTTGACGCTACATATTGAGATGTAGTCGTCAGTGATTATTGTTGCATGGATGCAACCGAGCGTCGTGTGCTACCGACCGAAAATAGTAACCGTGGCTTTAGAATGTGTAGCGAACATATTCCTGTCCTCATTCTGTCGCATCGTTGGCTAGTACGGTCTACTAGCCAGGGTCCGCAAAGATGATGTAATAATGAAAATGAATAATTATTCAATCGATGAACCGTGAAAACTGTGTTAACCCAGTGGTTCAAGATAAACCATGTGAATCAAGTGATCCAAGATGTAACCGAGAGAATCAAGTGAATCCAAATGATGACCAGTCCTTATAATCGTGAGAACCGTGAAAATCGAGTGATTCTAGATGTTTCTGTTCCCTCTCCTGATTCATGATTCGGAGAGTGTCTGTATTGTTCCAGTTTTTGTTTATCCCTGTGAGATTTGTGTATGATTATATTTTCTTAGCAGTTAGCTCACTCTTATAGTTTGATATTTTCCTTTCAGATGAGAACACTTAGCTGGCGCAAGTAGTCAGAGCAAGGAGAGGCTTGCTTGAAGTGATTATCGGACGGTGAGTTCAGTAAAGATTTGGACTCAGAGTTGGATCGGACTGTGGACAGCCACCCAGAGTTGGGTGTGGCTTATTATTATTATTTTTATAGTTTATTATGCTTCCACAGATATTTGATGATTTAGTCTGCTTCCGCGTCTGTATTAATGATTTTGAGATTCGTTTCATTTAGATGGCATCTCTCTAGATCCAGTATAGTAAGTTGTGTACTGTATTGGAGCCATGGATGATATGAAAGATGTGTGATCCTGTGTGGCGTGTTGTAGGCTTTGAGTTAAGCCTTTAATAGATGTGTGCTTGTTACATGATTGATTTTTAAACAGGTTGTATTTTTAGATTTTTGTCCAGTTACAGATGAAACTCTGCCGGATTTTCTGTAGAGTCCATTGGTTAATTATGGACTTCAGGGTGTGTATGACCTTTGACGGAGGTTATTCAATGGAGAATAATACGGTCCGTCACAGCTGATACGGATTGGAGAGCTCTTGAGGACTGGGTTTTATTATTTTGTCTGAGATATAGATATTGTATTAATTATTTTGATACTTATGGTTATGTATATGTATGTCATCATGATGATGATGGGTATATAGTCTAGTTTTCACTACGTATGATGGATATTATGCTTCTGCAGGTCTCTATTTGTGGTTATATTAGGCTTCCTAGTTTGCATTCTTTCGAGCTGGTATCATACCAAAATTACGGCATTGGTGCCACATATGTGATTGTTGTGTCAAAAGGAATCATGTGTATATGTAGCATGTATTTATGGTTTTTGTACAGAATTTTGTACAAGTTTATATTTAGTGGATATTCGTTTTATAGACAGAACTCAGCCAAATATTTGATAGAATTTTTGATCTGTCACAATTGGTATCAGAGGGAAGGGATACCTTAGTATTGATATGAATCTTATACGAAAGTTTAGGATGGTGTAGGTTAATGCTGAATAAGTGAATGTATATATAAAAGGGCCAAGTTAGGATAGATAGCTTTAGTTATTCTAACTTTTGAACTTAGACTAGAGTTAAGATAAGACGATAATTTTGTTTAATTGCGTAAATTGTAATGTCTTAATTAAGATTTGATCTTTTCACTAACCCATAATCGTTTTTATTTTAGAGGTGTCTTCAAAAGTCAAGCATGCTGCCTAGTACTTGAATTTGTTGGGGCATATGGAGAACATCATTGAGAATGTGAAGCAGCGAATTCTTGCCCCTGTCCCTACTTCAGCCCCCGTACAAGCCCCTGTTAATCCGGAACCATCCGTATACAATCGCTTTGTCTAGGAGCGAGTTCCTGCGTTTCTAGGGGAGCTTCCCTATAAAAGCGGACACATGGTTTGAGAGTATGTAGAAAGTGTTCGTTGTAATCTATTGCCTTGAGGAGGATCGTGTTCTGTTTGCATCCTACCTGCTAGAGGGTGAGGCGCACCATTAGTAGATGATGAAGAAGAGGGCGTTGAAAGTGCATGAGAATGAAATCACTTGGCAGATATTTAAGGAGGCATTCCTGGATAAGTACTTTCCTTCCAGGCTATGTGTTCAAAAGGATGAGGAGTTCATCCGACTGATGCATTGTAGCTGAACCGTGGCCGAATATGACGCCAAGTTTACAGAGTTTTCACGGTTTGCTTCTTATATGGTTGAGGATGAGGAGAGGAAGATGAGAAAGCTTCTACAGGGCTTGCAGGATGATATCCGCAAGCAGTTGACGACCCTCAAGCTGACGACCTATTCCAATGTGTTGGATCGTACTCTGATCTAGCGTACAAGCTTACAAAGGAGGAGTTCTACAAGAAACGATCACCGGGCAAGAGTGGGGACAGTGCTAGTTCTGAAGCTAGTCTGGGGAGGTCGTTCAAGAAGTCCAGACAGTCAGATTCTAATAAAAAGAGTGGTCAGACCTCGACATTGTCTCAAGTTTCAGTGGGCCTTTGTCAATATTGTGGGAAGATGCATGAATGTAGACCCTATTTCAAGTTGACGGGTGCCTGTTTCAATTGTGGTCAACTGGGGCATAGAGCCAAGGAATGCCCTCATCCATACAAGGCCCATACTTCCAAGCCTGTGGTACAAAGAAAAGATTTTGTAGTATCCGCCAGAGAGGCCAAGGTATCGAATAACATGGTGGAAGATATACTCCCTATTTGTGGTATTTCCTGTTCAAAGATTTTGATTCTGGGTCCACGCATTCGTTCATTTCTACTTGTTTGACCTGTTATTTTGCACCCTCTCCCATGACCCTTGATTTCTCTCCAATCATATCCACACCCACTGGATCTTCTATTATGATCGATATCTCCTACCCAGGGTGCATTGTGGAGGTGAATGGGTTGTCCCTAGTTGTTAATCTGAGCCTCTTGGATATGCATGATTTCAACATCATTTTGGGGATGGATTAGTTGTCAAGATAACACGCAACTATCGACTACTTCCACAAGATGGTGGACTTTGCAATCCCAGAATTTGAACCTTTTCGTGTTCATGGAGTTCAAAGAGTGGAGGCATCTAGTTTTATTTTTGCCCTCTAGGATCGCCATTTGTTGAAGAGCGGCTGTGAAGCCTTCCTGGCTTATGCTAGTGTTGTGGAAAGTTGGGAGTTGTCCGTGAAGGATATTATGGTTGTGTGCGAGCTCGTAGATGTGTTTTTTGACCATTTGTCTGCTCTGCGGTCATACCGTGAGTTTGAATTTAGGATTGATCTTGTATTGAGATCGACACCTATATCAAGAACCTCCTATCGTATGGTCCCTATTGAGTTGAAAGAGTTGAAATAGCAGTTACAGGATTTGCTCGATATGAATTTTATTAGACCTAATGTTTCACTGTGGGGTCTCTAGTCTTGTTTGTCAAGAAAAAGGATGGGACATTGTGACTATGCATAGAATATCGCAAGTTGAATAAGATCACGATCAAGAATAAGCATCCGTTGCTACAGATTGATGATCTCTTTGATCAATTATAGGGGACCTGAGTGTTCTCTAAGATTGATCATCAGTCTAAGTATCATCAGCTTCGCATCAAACTAGTGGATGTAGCAAAGATGGTTTTTTGGACAAAATATGGTCATCACGAATTCCTTGTGATGCCCTTCGGATTGACTAATGCACCAGCCGTGTTCATGGATATGATAAATCAGGTCTTCCAACTGTACATGGATAAGTTTGTCGTCTTCTTCATCGATGACATCTTGATTTACTCCAAGGATTGTACCGAGCACAAGGGGCATTTGAGAAACGTACTTCAGATCCTTCAGGTGTATCAGTTGTTCGTGAAACTAAGAAAATGTGAGTTTTGGCTCAATGAGGTAGTATATTTGGGCCACGTCATTTCTGATGGAGGCATTTTAGTGTACCCGAAGAAAGTTGAGGTGGTGATTAGTTATAGTCGACCCACAACCGTGTTGGAGGTTCGAAACTTTTTGGAGATGGCAAGTTATTACCACCATTTTATGGAGAATTTCTCTTGGATTACTTTACCTCTCACCCATTTGATGAAGAAGGAAATGAGTTTTGATTGGACCAAGGATAGTGACCGAGGCTTTCAAGAGTTGAAGGATCGGTTGATGTCTTATCTGATTCTAACTCTTCCTGATAACTCAAGTGGATTCGAGGTATATTGTGATGCCTCTAAGGTGGGGCTCGGTTGTGTCCTTATGCAGAATGGGAAGGTGGTCACTTGTAATTCACGGCAGTTGAAGACCCACGAGAAGAACTACTCGACTCATGATTTGGAGTTAGCCGCCATGGTTTTCGCGTTGAAGATCTAGAGGCACTATTTGTATGGTAAAAAATTTTTGGTATACTCCGATCATAAAAATCTCAAGTATTTATTTTTGTAGAAAGAGTTGAACATGAGGCAGTGACGATGGATCAAGTTCCTTAAGGATTATGATTGTGAGATCCAGTATTGGTCGGAGAAAGCGAATGTGGTTGCGGATGCCCTGAGTGGCTGAACTTGTTTGATGGCGATAATGCAAATTAAGCAAATGGAGATACTGGACTGTCTGAAATCTTCCCACATCCAGCGCTACGTCAAGGGCAACAGGATGATACTATCCTTTTTGCAAGTGTAGCCCGAGATCCTCCAAAGGATCAAGGAATGGCAAGTGAATGACTCGCTTTTTATGAATATTGTTGGTGACCTTAGTAGAGATTTTTGTGTTGATTTTAATGTGCGTGTAAATGGGATTATGAGATTTTGGGAGTGGCCTTGTGTACAAGATGATAAGGAGCTGAACAAAGAAATCATGAATGAGGCAGACAGGACTCGGTACACGATCCACCCCGGAATAAGTAGGACGTACCAGGATTTGAGGAAAATGTTCTAGTAGAGGAACATATGAAGGGAGATTGTGGCCTTTGTTGGCCGATATCTTATTTGTAAGCAGCTGAAGGTTGAGTGGAGGAAGCTTTCTAGGTTATTGCAGCCTTTGCCCGTCCCTAGTTGGAAGTGGGAGGACATTTTGACAGATTTTTGGTTTGGGTTGCGCAGGACTCCGAGGAAATATGATGCGATCTGGGTCATTGTGGATCAGCTGAAGAAATCTGTCCATTTTATAGCCATTGTGGATCGTTTGGCACAACTGTATATCAGCGAGATCGTTAGATTACACGGTGTGCCAAAATTTATTGTATCTGATCGTGATCCACGGTTCGTCTCTAAATTTTAGGAGAGTTTATATCAAAAATTAGAGATGAATTTGTAATTTAGTACATCTTACCATCCTCAGACCGATGGCGAGTCTGAGCGGATGATTCAAATATTAGAAGATATGCTTAGAGCTTCGGTGATGAAAATGAGAGGGAATTGGGATGACCACCTGGCGTTGGTTGGGTTCGCTTACAACAATAGTTTTCAGATGAGTAATTGGTATGGCTTCCAATGAGGCATTTTATGGTAGGAAGTTCCGATCTCTTATCTATTGGGAGAAGACAGGAGATAGGCGTTTGTTGGGTCCTTATGTGATTCGAAAAATATTTAAAAAGATCGCGGTGGTTTTTGAGAAGCTGAAAATCGTCCTGAGTTGGTGAAAGAGTTATACCGATCAGAGGAGATCCGAGCTTAGATTCGAGGTCGACGATTTTGTTTTCCTCAAGGTGTTATCGTGGAAGTGAGTGTCCAAATTTGTTATTAAGGGGAAGCTAAAGCCGAGAGTTGGTGAAGTGGCATATCATTTGACGCTGCCGTCAAGTTTGGCCGATGCACACAATGTCTTCCATGTTTCGATATTGAGGAAATACGTTTACGATCCAACACATGTGATTGATTATGGTCCTTGGCTATCAACGAAGATTTATCATATGTGGAGAAGTTAGTGGAGATTTTGGATCACAAGGACCAAATTTTGCGTTTAAAGATTATACTTCTCGTGAAAGTGTTATGTATAATTTATTCCCGCGAGAAGGTGACGTGGGAAAGAAATGACGAAATCTGAAAAAAGTATCCCCACTTATTCTGAGATACGTAGGTTTAATTAATTCATAAGATTCGTTAATTTTGAGGACGAAATTTTTATAAGTTGGGAAGAATGTAATATTCTGAATATTTTTATTCGATTTAAGTGGGTTTATTTATTTTTGGATAATTTGGGTGTGAAAAAAATTAATTAAATATTATAAAATTTTTGAAAGATATTTAGATTTACTGGACCGATGCCCGAAGTGTGCCTGTTCGGTCGTTTGAGTACTAATTTGAGTTTTAGGATTAAAAGAAAAATAAATTTAAAAAAAACACACATATATATATATATATATATAAAGAATATTGATAATAATAATATTATTGTTATCATTATTAACCAAAAAAAAAGAAAAGGGGGAAGGAGAATTAGAAGGGGAAATGAGAAGCTGGAAAACAGAACGCGAGGAAGAGAGAAATGAGAGGAGAGAGAGAGAGGGAGACATCGGTAGAGAGAGAAAGAGGGGAAAATGAGGTTTTTGGGTCCAATTTTGAGCACGAGCCAATTAGAAAAATTATAAATCAGGTCGATGCAAGTACTTCCATATCCTTTAAACTCCTCTTTCGATTTTTAATTATTTTTATCGAGTATTATCGTTTCGACACCCACCCAAATTAAGAAAAATTTATAACCCATAATTAGTACTTAAAGTTTTTATAATTTAACGTCCGAACCTCCTTCCGATTGGCTCGGTTTGGCTTCACAAAACCCTAACTTGCGCCCAGCTCGAGATTCTCCCATTTTTTCTTCGATTAAATGTTTAATTGACACCAAATTATGAATTACCATCTCTTAATTATGCATATGCCTCAGCCGGGCATCCGATTTCACAAGTATCAACTCATTCACTACGCTCGAACGCTTTAAAATAACCTTGTTATTGTTCACCCGATGGCAAATGGGAATTTTGCATGCTTTTATCGTAATTAATTGTTATGTAAGTTATGTTTAATTGTATATGTTCAATTATAAGCCCCAAAAAAATGTGTTTGTATTCCATTGTGAAGAAAATATGTTCCGGAGTCCCCAAGGTGATAATTGACTAACGGTGGTAAGAAATCATAATTTTTTCTATGAATTATGGTGTCTATATATCGAATTAACTTGCGAAAAGGCTTAAATTTGAAGGAAAGATAATAATCATATATACGTTCGGAGGAAAGTTCACAATGTATTATATGATCGAATTGTTCTATCAGATGGAGATATTGTGAATTGAATTGTAGTGAACATTTCCTTAAATGAATAAGAAATCATTAAACAAAGACCACAGAACTACATGACGGAGGTAATACCCCTTAGTTTGTCAGTAGCATTACAGTAGAAATTTAATAATCATTCTAGTCGTGTATTTCAGTGGGTAATACTTTTCGCAAGCCTTTAGATATTATTATGGAAATACGATGACTGCCTATGGGCTCTAGGGTTTTATATAAGTTTGTATTTGGTGGTCGTTCGATTTATAAACAAAATTCTGCCGGATTTTTGGTAGAATGTTTTATCCGTCACAATTAGGACAAGCCACTAAGAGTCAAACCGCTAGAAGTCTAAGTTGCCAGCAGGGCCAAATTGTAAAGTTAGCAAGGCTTGAGTGGTCAAAGGCAACATTAGAATGTTTTAATTATGTTAATCATGCAAGAGTATTGAAGATATGCGACAGAGACAAAAAGTGTTTTGTAGTTTTATTTATTAATTTCTTTTATAAAGTACAAAGCCTTCAATGACAGATGTACAACTCTAAAGGAAGAAAAAGTATATTGAACAGTAATCCGACAGGACTTGTCTGGCTGACCCTAGGAATATAGGCAAGATAAGGAATCAAAACGCAATTGTCTTCCCATATATTATCTCCCTGCTAACCATCCCATCCAAAGATCGGACACAACAGGGAAGAAATGAAAAGTTCTCCCAGGCAAAGGTGAGGGTCACTCGCCCGCTCTAATCCCGAAGGCACCCCCTGGAGATCACCCATTGAGACGAGCCGTAGTCCATGGACTAAGTCAGACTAAACACGGCAATAATGGCCTTGTCCTAAGTAGTCTCTAGAATCTCCTCTTCTAGCAACATTCAGAAGTAACCCTACCAAAGAGAATTGAAAGCATCAGTGCTCGCCCGGGCTCAAGAGCATGTCGACCGGCTAGAGTGCCTTCCCTTCAAAATTCCTCCAGTGGCAAACAACAGAATGCCAGCAAGGGGAGAAAGGTAATGTCGATCCTATACTTGAACTTCCCACATTAGAACATGAGAACAACCCAAGTAAGAAAATCATGACATATTTCAAATGCTTCTTCAAAACTCTCGAAACTCTATTTGATCCCGGCCGATGGTAGCACAGGCTCCATGCCCACTTTGAATTCTCACACCACTCAATTGGTGAAGGATCAATTCACGAAGCAAGCCGTAGGAACCCCTCCATTTATAGCAAAAAAAGTGGATCGGTGAGCCATTAATGAAGAAGATCGCGTCTGCTGGTGCCATCCACAGAGAATCGACAGTACCAAAAAAATCATCATAAATCTTTCCAAACAGAGCAATGAATCACTGAGCACTCATACGAAAAGCTGCAGAATTCCTTGAAAAGGAACGAATGAGTTAGCCGTAGCAGGAGACGTCCCATCATCAGACCCACCAGGAACTAGCAAAACCCAACCACTCAATATGGGGAGCTAGTAATTGGTCATGTAATCTTATAGACTGACCATGAGAAGAGCCCGTCCGTCGGCGTGCCTAGGGGGCTGAAGCCCAGTAGGGTCCCTATGGCATAAAGCCTAGAAAACTCCATTGTGTAGCCTAACTCATGATAGGCAGGTAAAGAAAGGCGACAAGTAGGCCAAATAGCTAACCCATGTGAACCAACCAATCACGACACAAGGATTCATCTAGTTCAATGGCTGACAGCCCGATCAGAGTAAAGCGCATGTAGGAGGCACCTGTCATGGTAGTAGGGGCAGCCTGGCAAATGTGTCAAAAAGTGGCCTATGATGGCCTGAGCCCCTCCAAAAGGACAACTGTCATTACCGGTGTATGTACTGGGAGGACCAACCACAGTTTCACAATCACAGCCAAACAACAACCGCTATTAACGGTTTCTACTATCGCACAGACACTTCAGCAAATCTTTGCAGGGCAGCTGTCACCAGCACTCTATGCCTAAGATATGCTGAATCAACGTCAACCTTCCAAATGCCCCTTCACCCGTGCCGGTGAAGGGGGAGAAGAATTGTGAGGTTTCGGATCTAAAACATAATAATTAGAATCTAATCAAAATAATAATAATCAAAATTAGGCTTAAAATGTGAAAAAAATTAATATCGAAAGCTTATATGGGGAAATTGTGCTCGGCACCTAATGAGCGCCCGAGGTGACACTTAGATGCAAATAGCAGAACCACGGCGCCCGAGGGACGCCCGAGGCGAGGCTGAGGCAAAAATAGCAGAATCACTGTTCTCGATGATCACTCGAGCACGGGCCTAGGCATGATTTCCAGTAGTCCACTGCCCGACTAGCGCTCGAGGCGCCAATCGGGGTATTTAAATGTGCGAAGGTTTCTCACTCATCATTTTTCTGCCATTTTTCAGAATATATAGAGAGAGAATGAAGGGCTAGAGAGAGAATGAGGAGATCGACGCTCGCGAGTTCGAGTCCGTCCGAGAGCTAATTATTAAAGTGGTAGATCGGATT
>JAOVVI020019049.1:0-2500 GCA_028571085.2 Nepenthes alata
TATGAACAAGTTGACGAGATCCTAGTTCATATGCGCGGTAGAGTATACCACCGATAGAGAGAGTGATATATCTAAATGAAAAGTCAATATCAAGGGTAAGGCAACGGGAGGAAAGACAAAAAGTACGACAGCTAAGAACGTAAATCAGATAGTCAATAAAAGAAATGGTACAGAACGTAAAAATGAAATGAAAATGAAGATGGGTATTCAAAAAAACAATGAAAATTATTGCACCCGAGGTCCACTCGCTGCCCTAACCCCGTCAGTGCCTTCACTTCTGTCCATTTAGAGCTAACTCCACCCGAATGGGAAAGTAGGAAAGAGCGGAGATTCCTCAAAGACTAGCAAGGCTTACTCTAACAGCGGGAAGAGCTCCATGTGACTAGACTAATTCCGTACCTACTTCTATATATCTGAACGGTCCTACCCTCATTCCAGCGAGTAGCGACTGATTGGATTGAACGGAGACTGGTACTAGTTGACTAAAAGGAGTACCTCTTAACTGAACTAAGAGTGCACTAATAGAAATGCCTTTACTTGATAGAAAGTCTTCTGAAATCATAGTTCCACTCCTCTTCTATTGCGGATTCTCGCCATCTAGGATTCCCGGTCTGGGATCGATCCCTTCTACCGTTCCTCCAAAAGTGGTTATGCCGATTCTTGCTAAATCCATTATCTGTCTTACTGTACTTCCTTTCTTTCCCTTCTGTCTTTCTTCAATAGAAAGATAAGGGAATTTTGTTCTCATCCGCCCTTGCCTGCGAGCCTAGGAGCAGCTTCACCGAAAGTCTGTTAACCGCTGCTAAAAAGAAGGCTAGTTACCCGTAATCCGATGCGACTACCAGACTAGCCGGTATACTATAGAATTCAGTTCACTGAACCCGAAACCACGCTGCCAAAGAAGAGTAAGCCTAAACCTCTCAACCCCCGGGCACGAAACTGCTCAAGTTCCCCTAACCCCCTACCTTGGTTCACGACCGGTATAACATAGGAATTAGGGTGCTGCTCCTCTCTTGCCGCTCGGGTTTTCTTCCGGAATGAATGCCGAAGCTGCTTATTCTGTAACAACCGATTGGAATCCGTAGAGACAAGAAAGATTGACCAAAGGGAATAATCTTGAACCAACAAAGCCTGATCTGTTAACAGCCGACATAGGGGCACTATATATCAAAGATGAAAGATAGCCCCTCTATCTTTTCCGGGTAGAGTACCAGTTTCGTTCCCCTCTTTCGAATCATGTCAAAGCGGAATGCCAGTCTTTCTTATGAGTCAGGAAAGCTTCATGCTCTACTTAAAGAATACCTTACCGGAATTGCATGCAAAAGCCAAACCATAATGCTCTACTTCATGGGAAAGCTTCGTGTTTACTTATGTTCCGAATCATACCTTCCTTAGCGAGTATTATGCCATTCGTGCCCAAGTAGGGTAGGGTCACTTCATCATTCCCTTTAGTTCACTTCACTAGCGAAGTTCACCTAACGTAACGTTAGGTGAACTTCGCTTTCCTTCGTTTCCTTAGTGGGTCACTTCTCTTCGTTCGCTTCTTTTTATTTATTAATTATGAATAAATAATCCAAGTGAATCAATTTCATTCCCAAATCTAGCTAACCTAACCCTAACAAGAACATAAATCTTAATCCCAGTCTTGAAAGTCCGGTTCAATCTTTCCCAGCAAAGGAAGTTCCCAAGGTCTTTTAGTCTAGCTATCCCCGGTTCCTGAGAGTTCGCCAAGCGGACAGAATAGCTTACTTCACTAGTGCGGTATGTTAGCTTGAATCGAATAAAGACTTCATTCATCCTTCTCGTTCTATTCCTGTAGTAAAGTCTAAGTAATGAGATGAGGATTCGTAGCCCAAGCCCAATAGCAGCGGATTGCCTCAGTCCAGCTAGTCTTTCACTTTCAGAAGAAAGATTACGTATAGTAACCACTCTCAATCCCGACGAACTAGATTCAAAATAAGTCCTTACCTAAATTCATTCAATGTACCTGACATCAGTAGTTTTAATTCTTCTTCTGGTACTTGACTTGACGGCTTGAAGCCTAAGGCTAACGGCTACCCGAAGTACTTTTCTTTCCTCAGAGGCCGAAGCAGCCCCAGCTTCACGCTTCCCCTCCTTCGACTTCGATTCCTGGAAAGTGAGAGTTCGACCCTCGTGAGATGCCGGTGCATTTCCTATTCCCTAGGACGCCAGCTCGGGATCAAAGAAAGTAGAATCCAGAGATGGAAGACAGCTTCATCCGTACTTCATGCCTTAACGCTCTTTCCCTTTCCTGTGCCTATGAGATTGTGAAAGCAAGACTGACTAAGAGCGAGATCGGCCTATGTACTCTTCCTCTTGACTGATAGCTTTCGGCCTTAAGGCTCATTCCCGACCTAAGAGCAAAGAGAACGGCCCTTTATCTATTCCCCCAAGGGGCAGGGGAAAGTGAGCCAGGAAAGGCAAGTCTGATTCCGTACTTGACTTCGTAATGAGATTTTGAATCGAATCTATCTATTCT
>JAOVVI020019049.1:7500-10208 GCA_028571085.2 Nepenthes alata
CAGAGCTCTCGATCGGACGGCCAAAAGTAGAGATAGAAAAACGAGAGAAACACACACGAGATTTAACGTGGAAAGACCCTTCTCAACTAAGGAAAAAACCACCAAAGAATACACTATAAAAAATGATTATTTACAAGAATGTTAGCTACACCAAACCCAAATAAAAGAAAAACAATCACTAAGTGTATATCATACCTCTCTCTAAAAGTGTCTCTCTCTCTATCTTTACCACAAAGCTGCCCACAACTCTCTCAAAGTTCTTGCCCAAGTGATTTCTCACACCACAACAGCACACACTTTGCCCACTTTGCACACTTTTGCACACACGAGACAAGTAAGGGCACAAGCCTTTATATACACAAATGAGGGCCTAGTGGTCGGCCAGCCACCCTACTAGCAGTAGGGTGGCAGGACCATGCCTCCTAGGCCTGCCATGGCAGGCGCACGCCCGGCGTGCTAGAATGGCAGGCTTGACACCCTAGAAAGTTGTAGCCGTCTGATCGTCCAATCAGAGTGGGTCAACTGCCACCTGTAAAACACGGCTACAGCAAGCCTACGGAGAGAGAGAGTCAACGCCTAGGCTTCCAACGTTTTCGCCTATGTCCTCAGCAACCTCTCGGATATGACGCTCCAACGAGTCCTCGTTCTTCTTGACAAGCTTTTCGGGCCACTCACAAAGTTCGCGCCCTTTTCCCCTTTTGAGTCCGCGGACAAAGATACCACGAAGGGAGTGACCCCAATAAATTTTCCCTCACGACCGAGTGGGAGTGAAGTTAGTTAGACCGGCAATGTCACAGCAAGCTTTCAGCTTTCCCTTTGGCAAAACTTTGGTCAACATGTCTGAGTCATTGTCATCCGAGCGGACATTTCCAATTGATAGCTGCCCATCATCAAAAATATCTCTCACCCAATGATATTGCACGTCAATGTACTTTGACTTGGAATGGAATGATGAGTTTTTACACAAGTGAATGACACTTTGACTATCACAAAGGACCTTGTACGTCTCTTGCCTTAGAACTAACTCTTGGACGAACCTCTTCATCCAAAATATTTTCTTGCAAGCCTCAGTCACGGCAATGAACTCTGCCTCCGTAGTCGAGAGGGCGACGCACTTCTGCAACTTTGACTGCCAGGAGACCGCCCCTCCCGCAAATTTCACCAAGTATCCGGACGTTGATTTTCGAGAATCAACGTCCCCGGCCATATCTGCGTCTGTGTACCCGAACAGCTGAGACTTCTCTTCTCCAAACTTCAAACCCATCTTTGAAGTCCCACAAAGATATCTGAAAATCCGCTTTACCGCGGACCAATTCTCCATCCCTGGGTTTGAGATAAATCGGCTCACAAGGCCAACCGCATGAGCAATGTCTGGCTGCATACACACGGCCGCGTACATCAGACTGCCAACGGCCGAGGAGTAAGGAATCTTACTCATGCGTGCCTTCACAGTGTCCGAGGACGGACACTGTTGCTTGCTCAGCCTAAAATGGTTGGCCAAAGGGGTATTAACATGCTTGGAGCTTTCCATGTTAAATCGCTAAAGCACCTTTTCAACATAGCCTTCCTGGGACAGCCAGAGCTTCTTGTCCCCTCGGTCGTGAAATATTCTGATCCCCAAAATCTGTTTCACCGGTCCGAGGTCTTTCATGGCAAAAGACTGCCCCAGTTGCCTTTTCAGCTCCTTGATCCGAGCACTGTTTTGTCCGACAACCAGCATATCGTCCACATAAAGAAGGAGGATGACGAAGTCATTTTCCGAAAATCTCTGGACAAAGACACAGTGGCCCGAAGTAGTCTTATGGTATCCTCGTCCGACCATAACAGACTCAAACTTTCGGTACCACTATCTCGGAGCTTGTTTCAACCCGTACAAGCTCTTTTTCAAACGACAGACCAGTCCTTCCTTTCCCTTGATTTCAAAACCATCTGGTTGCTCCATGTAGATCTCTTCATCTAGATCTCCATGGAGAAAAGCTGTCTGGACGTCCAGTTGCTCAATCTCCATATCCAAAGCCGCTGCTAGTTCGAGCACCACACGGACCGAGGACATCTTCACAACAGGTGTGAAGATTTCATCAAAGTCGACACCATTGCGTAGACCAAAGCCCTTCACCACAAGCCGTGCCTTGTGTCTCGGCTTCCTCGAGTCCTCGGTAATCTTCAACCGGAAGACCCATTTGTTCTTCAGGGCCTTCTTCCCCTTGGGCAGTTTAGCCAGCTCAAAGGTATGGTTTTCATGAATAGAGGTCATTTCTTTCTTCATGGCCTCAAACCATTTATCCTTTTGAGCGCTACACATGACATCGCCAAAATCTTCAGGTTCACTAGCATCAGTGAGGAGGACGTACTCACTTGCTGGCGGGCGGACGGACGGACGTCTCTCTCTGGACTATCGTCTCACAGGGGCCACCTCGGCCTGTTGAGGGGCCAAATTTTCAACCTGATTCTCCTGAGGCGCTGGAACCGCCTCATCATGGTTGCCAGTCACTCTTGGTCCGCCGACATCGGACACAAGAGGCACTGGTCGGACAGCATCAACATCAACTCTATCGTCCGGGAAGTACTGGGTTGAGACTTCTCTTTCCCAATGTCCTCGATGGTCTCTTCCTCAACGAAGACCACATCTCTGGACCGGACCAGCTTCCTTTCCTTTGGGTCATAAAACCTATACCCAAGTTCGTCCTCGCCATAGCCCAGAAAGACAC
>JAOVVI020019051.1:0-10208 GCA_028571085.2 Nepenthes alata
GGATCAAATACCACAACGGGAGTGACCCCAACAATCAATCGTGGGGTTTGAGTACTTAGTAACTCTAACCTTACCAAGCATTAAGTATAGTTTGGTGGGGGTGTTGCGATTTCTCCAAGACATAAGCACATATACAACCAGTATTAATGAAAATAAACTTTCGAATCCTCTATCAATCGTTAACCACCAAATGACGTAAGAATACAATGAACAAAATTACACAACCAAATATATACAAGTTGCACAATAATATTTAACGTGAAAAATTTTTCTCAACTAAGAAAAAAATTACGGAATAAATTCTTAATAAATTTATTATAATAATGTTATGTTAAAAATATAACCCCTCTAATATCGCTTCACTAAAATTCGAGTAAATAATTGTTGAATCCGAGCCCCCAACACACTTTACAAACCACAAGAAAATAGCAAATTAGATAATGAGAAACCGAAGTAGAAATACATCCTAGAAACAAATTAGAGTAACGCACATGAATTTGGCAAAAGATAAAACTTAAATCGAATCTCAACCGGATACTGAAACCCTTCCTCCTCTATCTTTTCTTTCTTCTCTCTTCAAATGGTGCCCTTATGTTGAAAAAAAATCTATTTTTTTACATAAAAGTTACACAGGATTTTTATAAATAGAGCTGATATTCAAATGCCAAATGCACAGACTAGGATTGGTACACAGGTATCATTTAAGCGTATATTAGAAGTGTCATTCTGTCCCAAATATGCACAGACGCCCATTGTATGTCTATCAAGCACAATTACTTCTAGTTCATTGGAAATGGCTTTTATTTGAACGCATATTGTGCGAAACTTCAGTAAATTCTATCACTCAAGCGACCCTCGCACAACTATCTCACAACCCTTGCCTAACATATTCGCTTGAATACGCCTTGTTTGAATATTTTTCAAATGACTTATCCATTAGGTGTGTGACTTATAAAAAGTGACCTAAAACCTAACATGGCGGTGGCGGTAGGCAAAATTCCACAGACTTGAAACCAAGAAAAATTCTCTTATTAGGATTGAATTTACCACCACATAGTTTGTATTCGTAAGGAAGTAATAATAGTACACAACCATATATATAAGCACAATAAAATATAATTTTTACATAGTAATTCTTTTCCACTAAAAGGAAACCATGAAACCTTTTGTCCAAACTTATCTCTACTATCATTAGAGTTTCAGTTACAAATAACCACATAGTCAACTTTATTATAAATATCCTTTAAGACAACATGCGTGAAATTCGGCTAATACCAAACTCTCCAAGTTGACTTGTTCCAATTACACATGGGTGATGTCCAGTTATCATTAACTGTCACTATTCTGATTATATTATTTAAAGATCCAATTACCACTAACCTTAAACATACATATTAATTGTATAACCCTACATAGTGAATGAGCCGAGAGATGAACAACATACAACAAGAGAAACAAAAACAACTTGAAAATATGTCATACAATTAAAGTTAGAATAATATAGTCAATGTTTGCGAACAATAGACCACAATTCAAACTTAAAATGATTGGCAAATCCTCCATATTCTTCTTTCTCTCTCTTCATCTCCATTTTCTCTCTCCTTTGCAGCACCTAGTGCTTGAAATTATATATTCCAAATCTAACCTAAGAGCAAAACATTATATTATAAAAGCCGAGAATTGAGTTAAGAGAACAGCCGTCTGATGAAAAACAGTTGATGGTACACATGTGTCCGTCATGCACATTAAGTGCACATGTAAACATTAAGCGCGTTTCTTTGCTAGCCTTTACTTACACAAAACTGGTGTAAATTTCACACAAAATACCCATCCTATATTTTTGTTCAAATGAAAAGTTGCGCAAACCTTATACAAAACAAGTCTGAAAGTGAAAATTTACATGTCTAATGGATATAGGATTTATAAAGATATGATCCAAAACCCAACACAGTTAATCTACAGTGTCCCCCTTAATTTTCTAGTTCTTATTGAATTTTTCGTTCTGTTTTGCTATGTTTACAAGGCTGATATCACCAGCTGTTTGTTCTTTCATTTTGGTTGTAGTTTGTTCATCTGATGTGCCCGAAGCAAGTCCACATATTTTTACTGTTGATCCTCCACCACGGATGCCAAGACATATCCCACCCGCTCGCCATGTAACAAAGGACAGAACATCTTGGCGAAGCTCCTCTAGAAAGTGCAAAATGCCACTAAATGCAAAATTGTACACAGTAGCAGAGGTTCAATTAGCTACAAACAACTTCGGTGAAGAGAATTTTATCGGAGAGGGATCTTTAGGTTCAGTTTATAAAGCAGAATTTCCTGCTGGGCAGGTCTACACTTGAACTTCTAAGATAAACTTTAGGAAGTTGATGAAAGTTCATTGTTTGGCTGCACTAATGTATTATCGCACCATATCTTTCATATTTCCAGATATTTGCAGTAAAAAACATAAGCACGGTGATGCTATCTCTCAACGAAGAAGAACGATTCATGGAAGTCTTACGTAGTGTATCCCGTTTGAGGCACCCAAATATAGTACAGCTTACCGGCTATTCTGTGGGGTATGGGCAGCACATTCTCCTTTACGAGTATGTAAGGGAACTGACGCTTGACGATGCGTTGCATCTCGAATGTTTCGTGCCTCTCACTTGGGGCCTACGTCTACAAATAGCAGTGGGTGTTGCTCAGGCTCTGAAGTAAGTAATCACATCTCTAGAATTTCACTAGTGATTACTGTCAAAAGTTCGCTGAGCAAACGGAAAAATGAATAGAAAAAGAACCAGAAGGGCAGTAAAATTAATATTTAGTGTGACAAAAAGGTCCTTTTCTTGCTTGTGGTTGTTGTCAGTAACCATCCTTCTGTCTCACTGTTTTGCATGGTGCAAATGTGCAGCTATATGCATTCATTGTCACCGCCCGTTGCTCACTGCAACTTAAAGTCCGCAAACATTTTACTGGACGATGACCTTATTCCTCATTTATGTGACTGCGGACTTGCTATACTGAGGCCTCTCACAAGCAATAGTGTCAAACTCAAGGTACTTTTACATCTCGCCCCTATTGCATGAGTATGCATGTTAAGAACTTTATAAGATTTTGATCATTTATCATGTTATCTCATAATTTTATATTAAAAAAATAAGCATTATACCTAAATTATGCTTAAAAACCTTTTCTAGAAAAACTGGGAAACCAATTTTCTCCCATCGCCCTAATCCCTCTTCCATCATTAGAGGAGACAGAACTTTATGTATAGAGTTTTCGTACAATTTCTAAAATTTTCTAGAAGAACCACTTAAATTCAAAAAAAAGGAAGTTAATAAATTTTCTCCAATTCAAATTTGAAAGACTACCCACATCATTGAAAAAAACTCCACTAAATATTAACCATAATTAATGATGGGTAAATCTATTATTTATAGTGTAAGAAGAGGATTGATCTATTAATTATATAAATATTATTTTTTTTATCCAAGATTAGACCTATTAAGAAAATAATTTCTCTAATAAATTATAATAAAACCTTACGGAATTATAAGTTTTAATTATTTTGATAAATTACTAAATATGTATCACATCAAATGAAATAATTCTTACTTGCATTGTATAAGCTTATGCACGGTTAAGTTTTCAATATCAAATTTGAATTCATGTGTTGCTTTGTGGGATTTGGATCCATAATGTCGGTGGAAAGATTTTCATTTATGGTTTATTGTCTTATTTTGAAAGTGGATTATTGGTTAGCTGTTCGATAATAGATTTACATCAAATCTTTCTCATGAGTCCATGGCATTGAATTCTTTATTGAATCATAAATGGGAAAGCTGTGGTAATCTCACATAATATCTGCATTGTTATTGATCAAAGCAGGCTTCTGAGTTGGCTATCAGCAACTTTGGCTATACAACACCTGAACATGGGCAACCTGGGGTAGAAAACACAAAGGCTGATGTCTATGCCTTCGGCGTTATGCTTCTCGAGCTTTTGACAGGAAGACGGCCCTTTGATAGGTGATTAATGATAATATTACTAATTCCATCTGTTCGAATGACTACCATTAGTCATTCTTAGGCCATTTAAAAGGGAAGACTTCCATAGCAAATCAAAGAATAATATCATTTGCACAATCGGATCACCTCAACCAAATTTCTTTAGTTGAATCTTAATTAAATTTCACTTGACTATCTAGCCTCTATTGCATATACTCAGGGTAGAAGTTTTGTATAAATATATCACTATATTATGAAGTATTTCTGGCTTAGATACTCTCGAACAAGAAACAAGAAAGGGTCGGAAGAAAAGGGTCATTACCAAGAGTGAGTACTCGGCTGGTAAATGTCGGCATTTTTGCTTGTAGTTTAATCACCGATGAAAAAATAAGTTGGATGCTTTACATCAAAGAACGGATTTCACCTTCGAATAAACCTCATAATGCTTGAAAAAAGGGTTTTTAAGTATACCATAGTATCTCCCCTCCAAAATCGGATGTAATAGTGTATTTTTTGCAATTAATATCACACTGTTGTGCTGTGCTTCAGCTCTAGACCAAGAGAAGAGCAACATCTGGCAAAATGGGCTTCATTACGGCTCCACGATGCGGATTCTTTAGAACGGATGGTCGATATGAGCATTCGTATATCACTCAACAAAAGGGCGCTCTCCCATTTTGCTGATGTTGTATCTCTTTGTATACAGGTATTATCTTATCCTTAAACTTCATTACGGATTGACCAAACTTGGCTGCAATTTGCATATTGATATCATCAAAGGAAATCTGGTCACCCAACCCGAATGATTAGCAAACTAAATACCACTCTTGGGTTTCTAATATAGGGAAAAAAAAAATCCAGTCTGATACATAAAACTCTTGGTATATGTCAGTCTAAAAATCAGATCAGTCTGAATCTATTATGTGCATCGTGTAATAAAATATTGGCCAATGTATTAATAACAGGCCTCCGATATTATAATAAATCGCAATATATTTTCGTATCACCTGATATTTAGACCGTCGGATATAACATTTGCTCTTAGGTTTCGACTTGTAAAACAATTACATCCCATAATAATATATATCACATAATAAAACTGACACCGATATTGATATTTTCATATGTGGTATGTGGCCTTACCCTACATTATGTAGTTGATTGTTTCTACAATTGGAGCCTGTGACACTATTTCAATTTAACAGGTTTCTGTTGTGCATTTTAATTTTTTTAAATCTTATAAAACTTTCTAACCGTATATGCTTTTATTATTATTTTTTCGCATGTTTTGATGAAACTCGAGGCAGCCCGAAAAAGAGTTCCGGCCACCGATTTCTCAGGTCGAGGAAGCCTTGGCATGCCTGCTGTCGAACTCCGGCTAGAACGGCTCTAAAGGCGGCACCGCAGCACTCGACAAATCATTCAAGTCCAGGGTCCCTAACGGATTGTCCCACAATAATACCTACAGCTTCTTCCAATTCGACCGAGTCACCCAACCCCCACTCACTTTGCAGGCTCTCCTACAAACAGCCATTCCTTCCTAAAATCACTAGGCTTATTGAAAAGTTGGTGTGTTTGTTCTCCTGACGGCCACTTTCATTGCATAGCATAAGGAGCTGCATGCAACTTATCATCATACTTACTGATTTTTCTGAAATGTGACAAATTTGATGAATTTTGGAAAAATTAAAGTCTTCTTTGGACCGTGTCGGGCTAGGTTGCCCACCAATGCGACGATATTGAGGTCCGGTTGCCTACGTTGAAAGCTGAGCTTCCTAAAGAGCAAGAGTCCTACTGATAATAAAATACTCGATATTTTTAGAATTATCAAATTTTGATTACCTATAAAAAAAAATTCAGTCCGATATTTATATTTAAACTTCTAACGTAGACCTGTTTAAAATAAATTTTGAATAAATTTATTACTGTTAATTGAAAAAAAGCACAATTATAACCCATCTCAATTAAGATTTGGTCGGTTTAAACTGGTTATCGGCCTAATGGTATTTAGTTTTTTTTAATAAATTTATAGCTAAAAAATTAAAAAAAATAAAATATTTAAAATATAATACATAAAAACATTGAAGGAATACTATTTTACATAAAAACTTGTATTTATGTAAAATATAATTTAACGAGACTTTTTAATTTTAATATATATCTAAAATAATAAGTTATTTGTAATATAATTATAATCATAGCTCGATCCATAAATTATTCGTGCCTAAATTTTTCAATGTACTCGTTCATAATAATTAAGTGATATAAAATTTCGGGCAAGTCGACCGGACCGGGTCATGTGTATGAATCTCTCACCGTTGATCGTCGATCGCCAGAAAACACTGGTTTTGTAAACTACTATCCCTCGTCTCTACTTAGCACTGCTGGGCGCGCTCTCCTTCGGTGTTTCTCTCTCTCTTATTCTCTCTCTCTCTCCCTCCGTTTCATACAGGTACGTTTCTAATTCTCCATCAAATTTCAAAGCCCTGATCAACGTGTATAGTGCCAACAATGCGAGATCAAGCATTTGTTGGTTTAAATCTTTCATTTCTTCAGCACCTTTAGAGTTAGGGTTTTCAATGGACCCTTCGCTTGAGCGTATTTTGACATTTTCCAAGTTATTGTTTCTCGTCACTTGTTTAGTTTGCTTAATTGATCAAAAGTTTGTCTGATTTATGGTTTTGTCTCTCAAGCCATTGACTGATTTTCTCAAGAGTTGTCCAATATTTTCTTCTTTTTTTTTTCCCCGGGGGAATTCAAATTCATTTGAAGATATCGCGGTTATCATCTGCTGCGTTGATCTCTTAATTGTGAATTCTGTGTGTAGCATATGCTCACTTTGAAACAGCTAACACTATATTTCATGGTTTAGTTTACAATATGTACTTGTAACTTTGGGTGCCGCTTTGATTCACATTTTGATGCAAATTATATTCCAAAAGGCTAAGGAATGATGTCTCTATTTGGACCCGTAGAATATGATTCCTTATTGCAACCACATTTGATTATTGGGAGCCGACCATAAACATTTTAAAGAATTATCATTTTCAATATTGGCCTTCATTGTCACTAATTTGCATCCAAGTTAATGAGCATGTGGTGTATTCTGTACAATGGATTCCTTTAGCTGTTGAATTGCTTCCACGCATAGAAAATAAAGAAAGTCTTGCTGGGCCTCTGCAAAGTATTTGTTTCAGCAATTCATTCTGGGTCAAAGATTGATTTGGGTTCTGTTCATCATGGTTTCTGTGCCAGTCCAATTGCTAATCAGCTAGGAGAAAGCAATGGACCCTTCGGAACTAAGGTATATGGAAGATGACGACACACCTGGTATGAAAGTCTTTAAGGGTGTAACCAGTGGTTTAGCAGCTGGAACAATTTGGGGAACTGTTGTCGCAACTTGGCATGATGTGCCTCGTGTTGAGAGAAGAGTTGCACTTCCAGGATTGATAAGGACCTTGAAGATGATGGGAAACTATGGGTTAACATTTGCTGCCATTGGGGGTGTTTATATTGGTGTTGAGCAGCTGGTGCAGCATTATAGAATGAAGAGAGACTTCATCAATGGGGCTGTTGGAGGTTTTGTTGCTGGGGCTTCGATTCTGGGTTATAGGGGTTATATTTCTTCTCGTGCTTTTCTTCTTAGGGTTTTTGATTCCATATTGCATGTTCATATATTGACAATTGCCTAGAATGTTAGCCTTTTTTCTAATATGTTCCTGATATATAACTGCCCCTAAATCCCCTTCTATCTTAATATTTGCTTGCTAGTGACTGCTAGAAATAGACATACCAATGATTTCAGGCTGCTGTTATGTGGGCATCTTATCACAATTATGCATAAACTAAACTAAAATTCACTGAAGCAAGATGCAATTGATGTTTCAATATCAGATCTGTACTAGTTTCTTAAGCCAAGTGAACTCTATATCTGAAACAGAATACTTTATTATACTAAAAAAATGCAATATAAGATTATCCAATCAAGCCAGAATCATCAAGAATTTTCTACACTACTTTGAAGGAGGAAGGCATGAATCGTACCTCATCTGTGCCGTTCTTCTCCACTACACAGTGGTTGAATCATAAACTTGGCAATCGGTTTACTCAATATACCTGCTGTTGAGTTGATGTTGAATCATGAAGCTATGGCATGTTTAATATAAACGTAGAACATATAAAATAGCTTTCCTCTCCCACCTTGACAATGAAAGATCGGGCATGGAAACCAAAGATGCCCTTCTGGTGAGTTTGAATAGCCTCAGGCTACACGATGAACCACTAATTCACTTCTGATCTTGTATTGACTGTAGCATGAATTAATTTCTTATTTCCCGTTCTGAAAGCAATCCCAAACACGATGAAACAAATTATTCACTTTAAAGGATTGCTAGTACGCTACAAATTGCAGAACCCTCTTCTTTATTGCCTGAACATTCAAGAATGTTCACAGCATTAGTCACTAGACCACTCTCATCATACTTATCACTTTCCTTAGCTGATTTTATCGGGGACATGATTATGTGTTGCGCACAACTTGCAAGTATTTTCCAACTTGTGACATTTGTTTACAGCATTTTTTCGATAGACCACTGTCATCATACTCATTCTTTTTGTTAGCTGATTTCATTGGTGAGATGATTATGTGTAGCGCAAAATTTTTATTTTCCGACATGCAACATTTGTTTGAATGTTATTGTCCATCTTCCGTTGCTCCTTTGGTGGGTTTGGTTGTAAGTAACCTGAATGTGGATTGCTCTCACGTGGGATGAAAATGGAAAGGCATAATCTAGGTTAGTGAGGATTGTAATTTAGTTGGGGTAGGCTTCTTTTCACATAACATGCTTATTTTTTTGATCCAGTACATTCTTTGAAAATTTCAGAAATCTAGTTGTAATATGCGTTGAATATTCATAAAGTAATAAAGTATTGTAATGCAGTCAATTCATATTGACATTGGGACACTTTGCCATTGTTGGTCTTTGTTTTTTCTGTTCGATTGGTTTATTTGCTTACAATTGTTATGCATTATGCACTAATGAATTCGGAGACGAAATCACTGTGTTTTCAAATTTGGTTGGAAAGTTGAGTTTAGCATTCAAAATATTGCTAAAAGGATGTCTTAGTGTTCATCCTTTCTGAGGACTCCAGGGAAAGTTAGATATATGTTATATTGCTATATAGCATACAGACTGTTGCTATAGTTCTAATCTCTTTTCTCTAAATTACAATTGAACAATCTTACTTTGCGCCAAAGCATACCATCATTTCAAATCTCAATTTTCCATATTTGGAATGACATATCTAATTCGCACTCCATTAGAGAATAACAATTTGTGGTCACTCTGCCAGCTAGGTGGTTATATCGGTTGCATCTATACTATATGCCTTCCCCTAAGCATCTCTTTAGTATTTTTATTCTTTTTCTGCGGTCTTGGAATAACTAATAGCATTGTTATGAAGTAAATGCTTTCTCAAGCAATTTAAATTGATTGTCCCTTCTAAAGCCATCTGTACCAGATTGTCCGTCGTTCACTCTTGTTAAATTGACACCTAGTTGTGGGCTTTGTGACTTGAATGTGGAAGTGTTAATATTCTTCTCATGCTGAGAAAATGAACATTTTTCTCATCCATAGCTAAAATGATTGGATCTTTGAAACATGATGTGCTTTATTTGTTCCTTTCAGTGCCAAGGTTTTTTAATCTAGTGGCTCATAGTTAAAAGGAGCGGATTTTTGAACCATGATGATTCACAATTTTTTTCCCTTTTAACGTAATTGTGTTGCACATAGGTTTCACCCTGATTGGGCTTGGCTTCTTTTGTTTTGTAGCACTAATGTTGGTATATTATCCACCTTGGTGGTGATCCAACCAAGCAAGATTGACTTGGGCTATGATATAGGGTTGAGAATTGGGTTTGGTTTTGAATCGACGTCTAGTGGGTTAGTCCTGGCTTCAGAATTTTATACGACAACCACCTAGTTAGTCCCCGGGTTCACTTAAGTTGAAGTGGCCTTACGTGATGAAGTGAATTCTCTGTTCTGCAGAGCAATCCGGTGAAGCAATCAGAAAATTGACATGTGATCGTTTTAAAGTTCAAAAAAAAATGTGGAAATATTGGTGGGAGCGAATAGCTGAAACTGTCACAAACACAAACCGAGACCTCTACGTTAGGTGTCAGCTTGCTATATTCATTTTTTTGACCTTATTAAAAAT
>JAOVVI020019052.1:0-10208 GCA_028571085.2 Nepenthes alata
CCAGATTACGGTAGGAAGCCACCATAGCTGGGATGACCGAGAGGAGAGTTTGAAGCGACGTAACCCCCGTAACTCCTGCCGCGAAGGGAGGAAGACGGCCACGGACTCCTGCAGCATGCGGCTGCCCTGCGTGGAAAGCCGCCGCAACCGACAAGCTCAACAGAATTGGAAGGATCACATGGAACTCCGTGATGTCATCAACGTGCGGAGAAGCGACTTTGACCTTCCGATAGGGAAAAAGGTGAAGGTGCTCTGGGACCACCTGTGCAAGGAGAGCCCGTACGATTTTCCGTTGATTTGCGAAGATCACTCTTCTCCATGGACCTCCGGACCCAGTCGCTTCCCCGCAAGTTTAAAATACCAACGCTGGACGGGTACGACGGTAGTAAGGACCCGATGGACCACCTTAACTACTTCCGCACTCACTTGTCTCTTCGGGGTGCGAGCAAGGCCGTGATGTGTCAGTTCTTCCCCATCACTCTCAGGGGGGACACGTTACTTTGGTTCCATGGCCTCCCGCCAAACTCCATTCACTCCTTCGACGAGCTCGCAGACTACTTCTTGTGCTAGTTTACCTCCAACCGGAGGGAAGAGAAGCAACAATGACACCTGGTCTGCCTCCACCAGAGGACAAACGAAAGCCTTAAGCGATTCCTCAACTACTTCATCACTGAGGTGTGCCGGATCCCCCAGCTCTCTGATGAGCTAAAGCTAAACACCTTCGTTGCCACGTTGGCGGCAGGGGACATCTTTAAATGCTTTCCGTACCAGCGCCCTCACTCCTTTCGGAAAATTAAAGCCATCGCCTGAGCCTACATTTCGGCAGAGGAGGCCAATGAGACAAAGCATCCCGAACGCGTGGATTGCCCTCCAGAAGGGCCCAAGCCGACTTTCTCTAGAAGAAGAGAGTACCCACAGTCTACAATGGTCATAGGTTAGGACCGTGCACACAAGAGTGACGACGCCTTGTGTGGGGCCGAGCGCCCTAATGCAGGTATCGTGTGTGAACAGACATTAGACTCGTAGTTCAGTTGTTGTGGCTTAAAAACCCAACTGGCCCCTGGTGTGGTTTCATTGGGCTTGCGATGACGTCCACTTTATTGGACCGAGCTTCCTATTTAATGTACGAGATGCAACGACATCATCTGACAAAGGACGATTACAGCGCAAAAAGGCACCGTATCGGAGTCTTGGGGACAATAGCTTTACAAGTTTAGCCGTTAAAATGGGAGTTACGATTTTAAAAATTACATCGTATACTCAAAGACACTAAATGCAAAAAAGATTGTTGCTCTTCATTCATTACATATGTACAACGTATCATTAAACAACAAAAAGTAAAGGAAGCAATACAAAAATAAAGCAGTCCCTTTGGGTCTGATGGGCTTGCCTCCTCAAAGAAGTTCCTCAGGCGAGAGCTATTAGAGACCCTGACATTCCCTAGATGAAAGACACCTAGAAGCACGAGGGAGGCGATCTTATGGCACATGCAGATGCCGTCCCATGACCTAAACTCAAGTGCGGTGCCCACCTCCCCCGGAGTGAGTCACTGCGTCATGTCTGTGAACTGGTGGGAGATGTCGTCCTCTAGAGTGGTGACCAATCTCTCCAGCTACTCAACCTCCTGCCTTAGATGCACGGCTTCCTGTGCCAGCTGCCAATTCTCCTCCTTTAGCCGCCCTTTCTCCTCCTTCAGCTGACCATTATCATCCTTCAGCTGCTCGTTCTCCCCCCTCAACTGCTCGTTTTTCTCTTGGAGGGCAGCGATTTCAACTCCCATACGCAAAGCAGTCTCCTACTTGGACTCGGTAAAAGTATCCGCGCAATTGAGCAACCACCACGTTGAGAAAGTTGACTTTCCCAGGGACCTACAAGGGAAAATAGAAGGTCAAAAATTTTCAAAATTCCAGTTAACAAGGGAATTCTCGATTCAGGATGATCATACCTGAATGAGGAGTGCATCCGGACGACAAGCCCCGTCTCCAAGCACAAGCGAGCTTGGGGGCTCGGCTCTTTCGGTCGCAACTTCTGCGGAGATGGGAAGATCTGGAGCAAAGGATGATGGGGGAGCGCTTGGGGGCTCCGACTCCTTAGCCATCCTAGCCACGACAACCTCCGGAGTCAGATCAGTACCCGACGAACTGGAAGCTCGTCCGGCTTCAACGTCCTCCTCCATGGCAACACTAGCCTGGACGCACGCCTCCAAGGGCGACCTAGCGAGTGATCCAATAAGCTCCGGAGTCCCTGCTAGGGCTGGTATAGGCTCCAAGGTGCCAACTTCCTTAAGCTCCTCACAATCTAACGCGTCGATCTCCGCGATCTGCGTGCCCTCAGCAACCAACCCTACAGCTCTAGGTCGACAAAAGGACCCACAGGGGATCCTCCTCTGAAGTGAAGTTCCTCCATAAGAACACCTTACTTAGCCAGTGCCATTGTGGGAATCGACAAATGCTTGGCCGCTCCCTCCCGTGGCTCAATATCTGGCGCTCGCCCGGGAGTGGGACTCATGGCATGTGTGGCTGGTCTTGCAGCCAGTCTCTGTGACGTCTAAGTGGAAGTGCCTCTGTCCTCCGTCAACCTCCTTAGTGGGCCTTCAACCTCTTCATCTGAGGACGTCTCCAGCGGTGAGCAGCTCTCCTCAGCATTTTTTCTCGACGGCTCGTGGAGTGCAATGGACCCATATTTCCTTTTCTCGGTGCCAGCAATGACCCAGCAAGATTCAGAACCCCACTTGGCGGTGGGAAAAGCTTGGGAAGTCAGATAATAGCCCCATATGGAGAACATCTTCATCTTAGAGCTGATGGCAGTGACCAGCTTCACCGCCTTGCTAATCTCCTTTACAATCACATCCCCGCGGAAGAACCCATAGATTGGACCCCACTCGCAAGAGAGTTCTAAATCCAAAGATTCTTGCAGGAAAGAGAAACGATTCTTCCAATTCTTCACTGAGTCTAGTTGGTCTCTCAAAAGTGGAAGCCAGATTGAGGGGATATCGGGATCCAATCTTCTGACTTCGGGAAGTGAAAGATTACCTTTACCGTCTTCGCATTGAACACGCCAGGATGAAGGAGGGCAAAGATGCACAACGAGACCAAGTAGCATACGACCTTAGGGATAAGCCTCGCGACAGGAACACCCAATGCCTCAACATGTGCGTACAGGTTGCATGGCATGGAGTAGCAGAGCCCATTCTTCAGATGGTGCTCGTAAACAGTAATGAAACCCTTTGGATGGGCATTGGCCCTATAACCTAAGTTAGGAGCACTGTAGGCCATGTCCTTGGGAATCCCGTAATCTACCATTAGGGCGGCGATGGCACTCGCCGTTAGGATAGATCCAGTGTTGCCAACCCCATGGAGAACTCTTCGAGAGGCATGGGAAGAGGAAGGAGAACTCTTCTTCACAATCTTTTTCTCTCAAGGAAATGTCAAGGATTCTTAGTGCAAGAAAGCGCAAAGAAGGAAATCCGTCAAAAGCACCACTTAAATAGGCACCAGGATGCCATTGTGCGGGAAACTCAATTAGCGCTTCACTTGATAGCCAGGCCGCACACCCATTAAGCAGAAATGCCGCGAGCTCCAAACAGCAGCCAATCATGGCCCCTGCTAGACTGTGGATCGATATTGCCTTAGCCGCCTGCCTAATCCTGGTTGTCACACCAGCATTAAATGCAGATTCTGACCGTTAGGATTGGCAGCGGCAAGGTTTTCGGAGAACACTTCCAGAAGTGTTATTATGTAATGCTTGAACGCTAGCATTCCAGCACAATGGACATCAATAAATAAACCGCACGATTAAGTAAAAAAGATTTATTATATAATGTGCTAATAAACTCTTTTTACAATAGGAGGCAGCCAGCGGCCGTGAATTACAACTAGCTGCCCCTGAAGGATCCGAAGTTGTGTACTCTGTCAGGTCCGCACGAGTGTGGACGCCTGAGTTTCGAGAGTCCAGGATGCTGACGCGAAAGTTTGGCTCCTCCAGCCTAGCTAGCCTATGGCTGAGACGGATATTGTCTTGAAATCTCCTTTCCAGTGCAGGAGCTACCTCCTCCGGCCTGAACCTTGATCTCATCTCAGCCTCTAGCCGCGCGCATTCCTCTCTGGAGTATACCTGAAATCCCTCAAACTCCTCCCGAAGAGCCAAAATGCGGTCTTGAGACTGCATATTGGCGCTAGCAATCCCAGACACCCTTACTTCCGACTCCGTCGATGCCCTCTAAAAGTGTGTGGCGCGAGCTCTTGTCTGCTTAATCACTTCGACCACAACTTGCACCCTGGGCTCAAAGTCTTCAATGGTCCTGGCGAGTTGGTGGAGCGCAGGATCGACCCTACTAGGCCTGTGCAACGCGAGGAGGTGGACGCCCCATCCATCTTGAAGCCTGATGGCGCCCTCAAAAACCTCATTGGTCCTATAATAGAAACTTCAAAAGCTAGGAAAATCGAATTCACATTTTGTTTAGATCTTGCATAAAAAGAAAAAGAATAAGATGCACACACATCCAATATACTTAATATATATATATATTTTTTCAAAAATAGAGATAAATAAAATAAATCCGAAAAAATGCATTAGCACATGATTTTGATGGTGAATAAAATTCTCGAGAATAAATTAATTTTCTAGTAAAATGTTTCAGGCATTTTCCTACTAGTTAAAACAAATCAATATGAAAATTAACTTATAGCACAGGTCATATAAATGCACTTAAAAATAACCAACTTATTCTTGACTCAAAACTGTTAGGAACTCATTGAATTTTCGCACAACAGTGAAACTAAGCAATTTTCCGTCTTCTTATATATCAAATTTCACTTACTAGTTAATCTCCACACATTACTAGATTCTAGTGTCTATGCCATTAATACACTAACGAAGGTTTATAGCCTAAACAAGTGTTTAAACAATAGTAGAGAGAATTGGATGAGAAAACCTTGATAGTTTAATCTCAAGAGTGAAGGATTCGATTATCTCTTGTAATCGATCTTTTCTTGTTAGACAACAATAATCACAAGGTTTACAACTCAATTTGTATGTTTAAGTTCAAAAAAGATAAGTATTTATAGAATGGGTTAAAAATAGGTCAATAAATAAGCATCTAAACATCTCAATACTTATGTGCCATAAAATCATGCGTCAAGCGCAAAACCTTTAGCAGGGCACTGCACGTATGTCACACATGCACACATCAGGTGCGGGTACTATGGACCAAGTGCGGTCATATGCAAAATAGGCACTCCTCAAGCGTTGATATATAGAACCAAGTGCGCTCACGTACGGAGCAACTGCTCATCAAGTGCGGGTATATTGGACCACGTGAGCTTATACAAAGAACAGACATTCATCAAATATAAGTATTCTGGACAAAATATACTCACATGCAATATTGGTGTGCATTAGCATGGAACCATTGAACGAATTATGCTCCTACACGATATATGCCATTTAGCACAAATTTTTATTGATGCTTGAGTGTTCTTTGGATAACCTATTTTCTTAATCATAAAATACATCACTACAAAATATTCTTAATAAAACTAAACTTTTTCTGCATGAGGAAGGAGAAATCAATTGACCAAAGGAATGCAAATCGATGGGGGTCTTACATCCAACCATCCCTCCATGAAAAATTCTTAAGGGGTTGGCTCAGAATCAAGAACTCAAATATTAGCGTTACATCGAGCCAGACAACCAGCTATCCATGAGCATGTTAACTCCTCATCAAGGCAAAACAGCATAGTTGATCGTATCAAGAAGCAGATCTCTGGTCTGCGTGTTACTGGTCATCATCTATAGATATGAAACCCCACAGGATACTCCAAATCTAATCCAAAAAGAGTCAAAACAGGGCAAACGATCAGTTATTTAAAAATAAAAATAAAAATTGCATGCACTAAATTGCTACGTAATGGCCCCCTGAAAAGTACTGCTAATAGGAACTCTTTCAACTTGGAGATAAATTATGGGTACTGCACTCTCAATTCAGCAGATGCTTAATCTGTACAAACACATGCAATGCTTTTGGGTTCTAAAGTCTTGTTAGCATCTTCATACCTTTTATTCTCTCCACTGTACTGCCAGATGATTTTATCTTGACAATTTAGATGGCCATTAAAATATATTTGACCATCATAATTATAATCGTTCAGGTTGCCATAATAAAATCATCACCTTTGGGAATATGCAAGTGCTGTAACAGTTTCCTGGATTCTAAGGCACCAGTGGCAGAAGGGTCACAAACAACCTACAAATACATGTCTGTTTTCTTAACCCTTTCGTTTCTTTCAGCACAACCAACTGCACAAAAATGCAATTCATACCACATACTATTACAGACACAAAACAACGCAGAATAATTGACTCTGCCAGCACGGGAAGCATCTTAAGTAGAAGAGGGACACAAGAAAATATTTACATGCAAGCAAAATCAAGGATCACAGCTGCTGGTCTAAATATGGATCCCTAAAGCCCTTCGAACCTCCCAGATATCCTGAAACAGTCTCAGAAACCCCAGAAACCATGTCATTCAACCACAACTTGCTCCATCCTAGCCACCCAGCCTGCAATTCCTTGTTCTCCGCAAGCAAGCTCTTCCGCTGTTCATCTTCTGTGATGTCGTGCCACCTCTTAGCCATATATCCTCTGACAGCCTCGGCACCCTTTTTCGTGACCTCTAATGGAGGAATTATAAGCGGGTTCTCCTCCAAGTTAAGCTTTGTAAGGTTTTCGAGCCTGTAGAATGCATCAGGAAGAAAGCGGATTTGGTTGTTGCTGAGATCTAGTTCTCTGAGGTTGGTGAGGTTACATATCGATTCAGGAAGCTCTGTTAAGTCACTGAAATTACTGCTAGCATTAAGGACCTCGAGATTTGTCAATCTCCCGATACCACTGGGTAGGTGACAAAGTGCATTGAAATGCACATCCAAGTATTTCAGAGATTTTAACTCGCACAAAGATGTAGGCAGAAAGCGGAGCTTGTTCAAGTAGATGGAGAGCTTCCTAAGATTTGAAAGGCCATACGCCATATTCATAGGCAAGGATGACAGGCCATTGAAGCTTGCATTCAACTCCTCCAAGGAACTGTAATGAATGGTGAAATGACATAATTATAAAATCAGCAATGGAATACAATACTAGATAGAGGGCCAAAGAAATGAGAATATGAAACTGAGATGGTGGACAACCAGCAAGCAGCAATGCTTTCAGGAAGGGCATTAAGCTTGTTCCCCGTTAAGTCTAAAACCTTTAATTTAAGCAACAATCCGATTGAATCTGGCATTGATGTCAAAAGATTGGATGAAACATCAAGCATTTCCAGTTTCCGCAATCCTGCTATTGAATCAGGTAGAAGCTGTTTTACCAGAAAATAAAATAATCAATTAGACAGTGTGCCTCCAAACAACAAGTTTGCAGCAGTGACCCTTCAGACACAATAGACGGCATGAAGGCCAAGCAATCATTATCTACTGCAATCAGTGTCGACAGAAAAATCACAGTCACACAAGAGAACCAAGAGAGAAATCAGGTGTGGCACGGCACGGTAGAGAGATGGTATCATAGATACAGCAGAATATCTCATTCGCTAAGAATATGTTGCATCTACGACCTGTAAGGAAGGGTTACTCTTATGTGTCATTGGCTAAGAATATGTTGCACCAACCTGTTAGGACGGGTTACTCATATGTGCCCCATCACCCATTGTACATAGATGCTTTCTGTTTTATGGTGTTGGCACTTGATTCTCACTCAAGCACAAAATTGGCAACATGCTTATGCTTGATGCATGCTTGATGGGAACTCAAGCACGAGATTAGCAGTAGCACCATCAGGGCTTGAGCGACAGACTGGCAGAAACATCACAGGCGATACATGCTCAAGTGGCATACTAGCATGTCAGTAGCACAAGATTATCACTCAAGCGCCATGGAAGTTTCCCAACTGTTTAAAACCCAAACACAAAAACTAGGGCAAATAACATGCGTGTTTTTTAGAGTCACACAAGAGAGAGAAAGAAAAAGAACGATGAAGAGTTGGTCCTCTATTCATACAATAGTTTGTGTTTTGATTTTTTGAAACCAATCTTTAGTATGTCACTCACAATTCGGGGTAGACCACTTACACAAATTTAGTTTTCTCATTTGATCTCTTTTGTTTTGTTGGAACTTCGCTCCATCCGGAATTGAATATCCGACAGGTGAGCTGTATTAAGTTAGTGTAACCAGCTCATTATAAACGTCCGGGACATGCTCAAGCGGCATACTGGCATATCAGTAGCACAAGATTATCACTCAAGCGCCATGGAAGTTTCCCAACAGTTTAAAGCCCACACACAAAAACTACGGAAAATAACATGCAACAGGAGAGCTGTATTAAGTTACTGTAACCTAACTCATTATAAACATCCAGCTGTTTATATCCTTACTTTTAAAAGGTGTTTTCTGCGGAAAATTTGCTACCATTTTGTGTGCGAGTGTAGTGGTTTATTTACTCTATTTCTTAGTTTCCAGATAGGCCCACTCCTGGAAGGGATAATTTCAGTTGAGAGTTGGCAATATATCTCATCACAACCAATTTAAGAAAATGACACTGCCCATGTCTAGAACATGTGCCTTTATTAGTATGAGCTACAGACCTGAGAAGCCAAAAATACGGCTTGGACTAGGCAGGCCAAAACCATGAATTCCACTCTAAAGGATAATAACCTCCAGGTTCCAAAAGATTTTTCTTGATGTGCGCCTTAACAGTTTCCAGGTTAGTGCATCAAAATTGCTGATTTCGCACGGTAAGAGTAAGGGTTTATTGATTTTGAGGCAATAGATAATATTGTTGGAAATCTCTCCCGTGAAAAAGTTCCGGTCAACATCGTTGACCGGATGGACGATCAATATCGTTGACCGGTTTGATGGTCAATGGACGGTCAATATAGTTGACCATCTGAAGGATCAAGTTGACCGTCATTGCCGAGAATTCTCAGGACAAGTATGAAGACGGTCAACATGTTATTGACCGGTCTAAATGAGAAGACGGTCAACGGGACATTGACCGGTCTGAATGGAAAGACGGTCAACAAAGTTGACCGTTTCATTAAGGCAATTCAGAACACCTGCTGTGTCTGAAAGGGAATAGGTTGACCTGCCTGTTTAGGTAACCTTGGAAACCCAAGACAACAGATCTGTCTTCTGCTGTTGCAAGTATGCGCCACCTACTACTGAGCTAACACATGCTTCTTGAGAACCGTGCACCAACCATGAAGCAAGACGTGGTGGTCCAGCTGTTGCCAAGGCCTTTTATATATTCTTATATATATATGTATATAAGTAGGCCGGTTAAGTGTTAATATACTGAGAGTGTTGAGCAGAAGAGAGAAAGAACAGAGTGTGAGTGTGTATGTGAGAGTAAGAAAACAGAGGAGAGGAAGAAGGCCCAACTGTGTGTGTGTGTGCATTTCCTTCTTACTGTTTTTGTAATCTCCATCTCATACATAGTGCAATTCTTCGGACTAAACGTCCTGTGATTTTTTCTTTGATTCATAAGGGTTTTCCACGTAAATATCAGTTGTCATTATTCTTCCATTCCTTCTCTTCGATCTCTTTTGTGCCTGTGACGGTAGACCGCCCCATTTCCGGCCAACAAGCGGTATCAAAGAGCGAGGTTGAAAACTTTGTTCTAATGACGTCGTCATCTTCGAAGAATCTGCCGTTTAGTGTTGAACTGTTTAACCGGCAGGGTAACTTCATTCTCTGGAAAGAAAGGGTGAAAAACGTTCTCACCAGAGAAGAGACGATAAAGGCGCTGAAGAAGAAGGATGAGAAGCCTGCTAACTTGACCGATGATGAATGGCAAGATAAGAGAGATCTTGCAAATTACACTATTAAGCTCTGTCTGGCCGACAACACTCTCCAGGAAGTACTTAGCTTGACTGACCCAGCGGAGGTCTGGGAGAAGCTGGAAAGCCGGTATAAGTCCAAGTCATTGACAACAAGGCTACATATAAAGAAACAGTTTTATGGCCTACGGTTGTCAGAATGAGGAAACTTCGAGAAACATCTGGACGAGTTTAACCGGATACTGACGCAGATGTCCGCCCTTGACGAAGAAATCAAGGAGGACAAGGCGTTGGTCTTGATGGCCTCCTTTGACCATATTGTTACAACCTTGCTGTTTGGCAATGATACATTAAAGTTGGATGCGGTTATTGTTTCCCTACT
>JAOVVI020019055.1:0-10208 GCA_028571085.2 Nepenthes alata
TGATGACAGTTTGCCCTATGAATCACTCCAGTCAAAGGAGGTTTCAATAGGAACAGAACTTCCGCCAATCGACTCACCAGCAGTTGAATCCATGTCAGCCAGTGCAGATCCTGCCCCCACCATTTCCTTGCATGCGCTTGAAGGCCGCTTTGTACCATCCACCTTACGGGTGCAAGGCCAGATTACAGGCTGGCTAGTCGTCATCCTTGTGGATAGTGGTTCCACTCATAATTTCTTGCAAACCAGAGTGGCTCGTAACATGGGACTGACCATCCAGCCATCCCAACACCTCAATGTCACCGTTGGCAACGGCGACTCTCTCCATTGTGAAGGCATCTGTTCCAATACTTTAATCACTTTAGATTAGTCCCACTTCCGGGTGGATTTATACCTGCTGCCCATTTATGGGGCAGACATAGTATTTGGAGTGCAGTGGCTAGCTACAATTGGCCCTGTACTATTTGATTACAAGCCATTGTGGATAAGTTTTGATTATGCTGGCCAATGACTCACTCTACGAGTCTTGAAATCAGCCGACTCACTCTACGAGGCTTGCAATCAGCCTCTATCTCTGCAATGACCTTGGGACAACTAAGGAGAAGTGACACGACTAACTCCACTGCTTCCTACTTCCACATGCTTATTACTTACGTTAGTCAGACCACCCAGGATCCACTAGCAGAGCCACTTCCCTGCACAAATTCTATGTCTCCAGACATCGACCCTTCCATCAAGGCAGCCCTGCAACGACTACTCACCACCTTCGCAGGAGTTTTCTCCCTACCACACGGCCTCCCTTCATGTCGAGCTACCGATCATTGCATTCCGTTAAAGCCTAACTCCTAACTAATCAACATCAAGCCCTACCGGTACCCACATTTCCAGAAGGAGGGGATGGAACGCATGATTCAAGAGATGCTGGCTGAAGGCATCATACGGCCCAGTCACAGTCCCTTCTCGTCTCCTGTATTGTTGGTCAAGAAGCGCAATGGCAGTTGACGATTTTGTGTGGACTACTGGGCCTTAAACGCCATCACTATTAAGGACAGATTTTCCATCCCTACGGTTGATGAGCTATTGGATGAACTAGCAGGTGCCAGAGTCTTCTCCAAACTCGATCTCAAAGCTGGGTATCATCAAATGAGGGTTCACCCAGAAGATGTCCACAAGACAGCTTTTCGAACACATGACGGCCACTATGAATTCATGGTCATGCCTTTTGGGTTGTCCAATGCCCCCTCTTCCTTCCAATCCAAAATGAACAAGATCTTTCGTCCAGTGTTGCGGCGCTCGATGTTGGTATTTTTTGACGATATTCTTGTCTACAGCCCCACCTGGGAAAGTCATCTTCACCACCTGGCCCAAGTCCTACACATCCTCCAATCCCATTCCTTCTTTGCCAAGCTGTCCAAGTGTGAGTTCGGACGCACTTCACTGTCATACCTTGGCCACATCATCTCCGAGCGCGGCGTGGCAGTTGATCCTTCCAAGATTACTGCTATCCAAAACTGGCCGCAGCCGACCACATGACCCAACTGCGCGGGTTTCTGGGGCTAGCAGGTTATTACGACCGTTTTGTGAACCAGTACGCCCAGATCTCTCCCCCTCTTACGATGTTGCTGCGCAATAACTCTTTCCTCTGGACCCCTGAGGCTGAACAAGCATTTACTTCCCTCAAAGCTGCACTCACAACCACGCCAGTGCTTGCCTTGCCCGATTTCTGCAAACCATTTGTTGTATAGACGGATGCTTCGGGGCAAGGCATAGGGGTTGTGCTGATGTAAGGGGGACATCCTATTGCCTACTTTAGCAAATAACTTTGTCCGAAAATGCAAGCCTCCTCCACCTACATTAAGAAGTTGTGTTGTCACCGAGGCGGTAAAAAAAATGTCGCCAGTATTTGTTGGGTAACAAATTCATCATCCAGACTGACCAAAAACCAGTCAAATCACTCCTCACCCAAACCATCCACACTCTCAAACAGCAGCGCTGGATCACCAAACTCCTTGGGTTCGATTTCAATATCGAGTACCAGCCAAGGCGTGACAATGGGCCAGCTGATGCATTATCAAGGCGCGAGTCTGGAACATGCCTAGCGCTCCAAGCTGTATCTCGACCGATCATGGGTTTGCTGGATGCCCTAAAACACTTTTTGAGTATACAATCCTTTTCAACTTTGATGAGTATATTTTAAATCACAATAGATCCAATTAATAAATAAAATGACTCATACATTAGACCTTTTGTCTCTCATGTTGTTTGGTACTGGCGGGACACGAGGCTTTGGACGACCGATGGCATCCCTCAAAATTGTGGGTCAAGGATTTCAATGTCGTATTTGAATATCTCGTTCCAATACTCCCACTCCAATCTAAAGTAGACAGTATTATTGAGGGTCATTTCTAGGCTTGACATTATGAATATGATCCAACATTTTTAGACATTTGGGAATTATATACTTAACCCTGTTAACATGCTTCGGGTAGACATTAATATTGTCATTCATTATGTGCCCGTGGGCTCTTTTTAGGTTTATGCCTCGTAGGTCTTTTGATTGGATTTAGTTCTGAACTGACAGAATATACATATACCCCTTTTTTTATTTTTATGCATTGATAAATTATCAAAAAAAAAATATTATGAAAAACTTTTTAAAAATTATTTATATATATTTAATATTTTTAATTTAATATAAAATCCATTGGATCGTTCCGATCTAACAATCATATGGGCAATGGAGGCGCCCCATCGAGCATGGTGACCGGGTGACTCCTGACCTATTGAAGGGCTAGAATCATGCTTTGATCACGTGATATGATGATTAAATCTCATGTTAGAGTTCACATGACTCTATTATTATTAGAAAAATATGGATTATAAATGCAACTCATTGGAGTTATCTCTATAGATAATATAAGATTAAGATTACATATTTAAATTTTTTGTGTTCTATAATTTATGAATCTCGCATGTTAAATTGCCATTTTCAGTGCCTTGCTCCTGAAAATGAGAATTAAACACCCATTACTAATACGATTTTATTTCCCTTTTAGTAGAATTTTACATTTATTTTTCTTCAATGATAGATTTTTTTATTAAAAATATAGGAAATTTTCTTTTAGAACATTATCTTATACATACAGGTGTTTAAGCTCAAAGAATACATGCATTAGAGCCGATCATCAGTATAAAGTTATCAGGGCCTGTTTATACAATTAATGGTGAATAATTTAACTTTATAATTTTACCGGTAAGATTATAAGATAAATTTAATATAATTTAAATCATAATATATATATTTGATACGCTTTCGGATTTGAATTGCTATACGGATTGGAGAGTTAAAAACTTTCTTATAGATCTAATGCGGGTCCAGTTTTCGTACGCTCCTAATTTGAGCTTGTGCAACATAACAAATGTACGGTCAAATGATTGACGAAACTCACTATCCGATATATCATTCGACGCTCAAGTCAGTGTCTTTCTTTGAGGAAAGAAAGGACAATATATAAGTGTAAATACTTATAAAAATGGTTTTTATGATTTGCACTTATTAGAAAGCATCTTAATGAGCGAGAAAGAGTATGAGCATTTGAAGTGTCTTAAGATTACTTTTTGTTAGCTTTTCTTTGGTTGAGCGTCATCCCCTTCTCTTGTTGGGAATTGGGAGATATAGAAATTAGGAGTAGTTGACCTTTCCAACCAACCATCAGATTGATAAGAAGGCGTCATTCAGCCGACTGTTCTTAACTGCCAACTGAGTCCGTTAAGCCAGATAAGAGAAGGAAACTATTTCGATATATTAGAGTTGATTCTATCTTCCTTCAAAAAATAAATTGCCCCGATAGGACCGTCGGGCTCGCATACTAGCTTTGGGCTATATGGGCTGATTAAGTCTCTATTTCTTTATGGTAGAATCAATTGATGGACTCTCCTATTGGACCATTAGCAACATATCCATTATTAACCCCATGTCGAGAGGCTTGAAGTTTATCCTTCCGGTATAATATTCGAGGATAGTCATTTGTCTGAACCCATACTCTTAGTCCGAAAGACTTCATTGACTAGTTGGACGATGACTCTCAGTCTGACGAGTTTCATTAAATATCCAAACGAGGGCACCTAATCCGACGGATTTCATCTTTGCCACCAATAACAGTATTAAATGTGAGCTTCCTTGAGTCTCAATGAAGTCAATAATTTTCAGAGTTGGGGGTCGTTGTTTCAACAATAAAGTCTGCCAGGCCCTGGCATTTTAGGACTGATCTTAGTCGGAACTTTATATCAAACTCGTCCAACTCAATTGTCTACTTGACCAGTCGTCCTGACGTGTCCGACCTCTATAAGATTCCTTTAAGTAGCCGATCTATTAGGACGATAATTTTGTGTACCTGAAAATAAAGACGAGGTTTTTGAGCAAAATATACGAGTGCCAGAGTCATCCTTTCAGCATGAAAAAATCAGGTCTCTAGGTTAGTCAAGACTTTACTAACATAATATACAGGCCGCTACCCGTCGGACAGTTGTCAAATAAAGACCGAATTCAATGTAGTGTCGGATATTACAAGGCACAAATATAGCTCTTCGCCTACTTGAGGGGAAGTAAAAAGTGGTGGGTTCGAGAAATACTCTTTGAGCTCTCGAAATGTAATTTCACAGTCGGCTGTTTACTGAAAACCAACGGCCTTCGTTCCCCTCAAAGTATTGAAGAAGGGCAAATACTTTTTCGCTAACTTAATCAAAAAAGGGGAGAATGCTACTAGTCTTCCAGTGAGTTTCTGGACTTCTTTTATAATTTGAGGTGAGTTCATTTCGACAATAGTCTTGATATTTTCAGGGTTTACTTCAATCCCTCGGTGTGAGACGATGAAACCCAAAAACCTACTCGAGATCACTCCAAACGTATACTTTGTCGAATTGAATTTTATTTGACGTGTTCGGAAGACATTGAACGCTTCATCCAGATCATAAATATGGTCATTAGTCATTTTACTCTTGAAGAGCATGCCGTCAACATATACTTTCATATTCCGTTCGATTTGGGCTTCAAACAACTTGTTGACAAGCTGTTTATAGGTGGCACTGCCATTCTTTAGTCCGAAGTGTCACATTCCACGTTTTTATTTTCTTAATTAAATATTATTATCATGTTAATATGTGATAAATTTTCTTAACATATACATGATCCTTAATTTATACCATAATACTGGTGGTCAATATCGTACTATCGAGTACGCTACTGGATCTTAATCAGGAAAAATACCTATTAAAATTCTAAACTCATCTCATAAAAATTTTGTAGAAGCATACAAGTTAACCATATGAAATTCGTGGAAGCTCTAACATTCCATCACATATTACATTTTGAAACGTTTACAAAATTATAAATTTATACATCGCCACTTAGCTATACTAGTTACAACATTTCTAAGCATAACATAACAAATATCTAAAATCTTTACTCTTATTCATCAGGTATGAACTCCTGCGTAGCATCTGGGGAGTAAGAAAAATAACAAGATAGTGAGCCAGGTGCTCAACAAGATAATATTTTCAATGGCATGCATATTTTACTGAAAATAAATCATAGAGAGGAACAAGAGTCATGATATGTGTAAAATATATATATATATATCTATATATATATCTTTAGAAATATTTTCATGATGCAGTTAACTTTATTTTTTCATACATTTTTTTCTTTTTACTTATTATCACATTGGACTAGTAGGCCTTATCAGTTAACGGAACGGTCAATAGAGGAAATGATTATCTTCAATCCACATAATCTAAAACTATATCCTCCATAATACACCATGAGAAAGGTGGTACATACCTATTATATACCGGTAGACGAGGTCAAAAGTCACATTTATTCTCCCATAGCGCTAGGGGCAATTTCTTAATTTTTACTATAATATTTTAAGACATGTTAGGGAATACTACTTTCTAAAATAAATTTTTAGTCCGATTTTTTTAATTCTTAAAATTATTAGTGAACGTTTCTATATTTATTCTTACTTCTTTTTCTTAATTTTATCATCACAGAGAAAATAATTATTTTTATGGTATCTTATAAGCATCCACTCATACATAAACTTGACATGTAGATATATAATAAACCCATAAAAATGCAAAGCATAAAAATAAATTCATATAAATTTTTACACGTGCTGGACTAATTTTTAAGCAATATATTGTTTGGTTTTCGATTCATCAATTCAGTAATTGACCGGTTCATCAATATAATTACTTAACTGGTTCACAAAACCAGTTCGATAATTAAACCACCGGTTCATCAATTGGTTTGCTCCTTAACCGGTTTGGCTTCTTCATAACATTTTACTGGTTTAGAAACCAGTTCATCATCTTAACTTGTTCACCATCTTGTACATAATTTAATGACCGGTTTATCATTTAATAGAGCATACATAAACCGGTTCATTTCCTTAAATTGTATACTGAGTTCTTTAGTCAGCTTGCTGAAAATGGTTCACTGCCACTTTCAGCAATTGGTTCTTATAATGGTTAATCGGTTCACATGATATTTAGTCAATTTACTATCTTAGCATACCATATATGACCGATTAATCAATTTATTTTCAACCGGTTCACATAGATTTAACAGAATTGCAAATCTATGCAACGACCGGTTCATGTATATCATTCGGTTTTGGCACCAATTCAGCGGCCGGTTCACCATATAAAATTATTCCCACTATATTTCTAAAATGAACACATGATTTTGGACCGGTTCATTTAAAATTTTAAATTTTATACTTGCTCAGTTCAAAGTTATACACTGATTTCTGATGCCAAAATCAGCTTTTGGCCGATTCAATGACATATGATTTTTTTAGGATGAATCAGTCAGTTTTTTAAAAGGGATTTCAGTACCAACTTAATGACATATTAGCATGTTCATTAAAGTTTTAAAATTAATTTTTTTAGGACTTGAACCAGTTAAAATCCTGGAAAAAATATCAGCATCAACAGCTAATCAGTTTTCAACCAGTTTAGGTTGCAGATCGATTTCATCTTCATTAAATCGACCGATTTTATGAGGAATAATTTTATTACAAAAATATAGTGATTTAGCCACCTTTTTAAAATATCTACATTAAAAATTTTATAGTGATATAGCATGTAAAAATCAATACATTAGCATGATGCAGAAACCGACTATCATGGAACATGAATACGATTTTTGCCTATACTAGCATGATGGCAGCATGAATTTAAAATATTTGAATGACAATACTTAAATATAACAACAAGAATTCAACAACAAGCGAATGAGATAGCTTTGTTCTTGCCTCAATAAATTGAAAACTCAATATGAATTTCTTAACTCACTCAGCTGATTCACCCTTCGATTCTGTTTTCTCTCTCTGTTTTCTTTGATTTTTCCTTCTATTTTCTCTCCGGTTCTTTCCTCTTTCTTAATTTATTTACCTGCTAATTTAGCTGAGTCAATCCCAAACTAAATTTGGAGCTGCCACCTACTGGTTTTGCTGTCGTAAATTCGATTATCCTCCTTGTTGAATCAGCTTATATTTAGCTAATTTGGGGCTCCCTCAATTAGCCATTTATCAACACATTATTGGTGGCTAAACTCAGCTCAATTTGATACTTGTTTAGCAACCTAATATGCCGTGTGTCTACCCTCTTATGGTGCCAAGTATCTCTTCTAATTTCTCCATTAATTTATGGTTAATGGTGTTAGTAAAGTTAGCGTCGTGTTTCCCCTCTCTAATTTTCCAATTCTAAAATTTTCCTACTTATAAATTTTAACAAAGTTTGGAGCCGTGTAAATGTGTCATCTGTCCCTCTATAGATTTTTTAGTTTTAATATTAATGAGGTAGTGAAGGTTAGTTGAATTTTTAACTAAGTGTTGGCCGGCCCTTGCTTCCTACCTTACTTAAATTTTCTAAGTGTAAATGCAACAGTCCAGTCCTCTTAGCTAACATATTCAGCTCCTAATTAGATTTTGTTGCTGACTAGATGATACAGAAGCTTTCGAACTACTCTCGTACCGACCGTATTACTAATTTTATCAATCAAAACTGTATCAGTTATAAAACCGGATCTATTGATAAAATTTTATACCATTGTAGCATCCCGGATTAAATTTTAAATTTTCGAATCCTAGCATAATTGTCGGAATAATGTATTTATGAAGTTTCAATCCTTACACGAAGGGTATAATTTTATAAAAGTATATCTTTTGGTTGGTCATGAATGACGTGTGCTTCTCACTCTTTACGCTAATCTAAATATAATTATAGTTCGAATATGCGTCCATGAAATTCAACAATTTATGTCCAAACTTGAGTTTACGAGTAGATCAATCCTCAATAACGAAAAGTTATCCTTTAGATATACTTTATTGACATCGGTAAAGTCGACGGATATCCTACACTTTTCGTTACTTTTCTTGACTAAGACCACGTTAGATAACCAGTCTAAATATTAGACCACCCTGATAAATCTAACATCGAGCAATTTTTTCACCTCCTCATGGATAGCAATCAATTTCTCAACCGAACGATTCCTTCGTTTCTGCCGGACAGGTTTATGACCGGGATATAGGCCCAACTTATGGACCATTACTCCAATCGGTATTCTTAACCTGTCATTAGGTGTCTGGGCAAAAAATCAAAATTCCGTCGGAGAAAATTAATAAGCTAGTTTTGGAGGGGTTATGGTAGAGAACTTTCTATTTGAATGTACTTCTCCGGATTATTAGAATCCAAAGGAATCTGATCCGTAAACTCTCTAAACTGAGCTTATAACAATGTGGTCTCGTCACAAAAGTCGAGATCCTCTATTTGTTGAATATGGGGTATCTGAGTGATTTGGGATAAGTAACATGTCTGCTAGATCATTTGATCATTAAGGACTTCTCCTACGCCGTACGGAGTGAAAAACTTCATTTTTGAATATGGGATTGAAATCACCGTCCCAAAAGCTATCAAAAAGGGATGTCTAAAGATAACGTTGTAGATCGATAGAAAGTCTACTACTAAAAAAGAAAGTATCTTGGAGGCTGTCCTCAGATAGGTGTCCAGCATAACTTCAAACTGGACGACTCCATGCTCAGGTATTGGCTCGTTGTCCAGCCCAAACATGGGTCCATCAATAGATTTTATCTGACTTTTTTTCAAATTCTATTTAAAATATGTATCAAGATAAAGTAAATTTTTAAAATTTTTATTATCAATAAATACTTATTTTAACTGATAGTCTATATTACCATCAGAGATAAGTATAGATACAACTAAGGGATCAGAATGAGGAGATATTACATGAGTCAAATCTTCGTTATAAAAACTAATAACATCAACCCAAACTCCTACCCTTGACCTATTGTGGCCAGCGACCATACTTGAGTGTTCCCAGGTGTCATTTCACACTGGTCGTATTGTAATCATATTAATGATCGCGGCTGTCACTCGATTTCTTAACTGCTCAACTTCATCCTCATCTGCTCCTCTGGAGGTTTGTTTGGGTCTTTACAGAAATCGGGTAAGGTATTTTTTCAGATTAGCTCTTCAATCTCCTTTTGCAGCATTTGGCAATCTTCAGTACTATGACCCCCGAACTAATGGTAGTGATAATATTTTGACTGATCACCTCCATTCACGTTCTTCAATACTTTCAGCTATTTGAAAATTTTATTATTTCGAATTTATACCAGGATGTTGGTGCAATAGTTATTCAAATGAGTCAAGTCTAGGGGCGTGAACTTCCCTCATACTGTTGGCTCTGACTTTTGCTGCTTCTTCAACCATCGAGTGCCCACATAGTCCCCATTCTTCCTATTTGCATCCACCATCCTCTAGCAAAAATGGTCCACACGCTCAAACCGTTTCGCTTCATTGGCCTCTTAGGCCATTATGTAAGTTCGAAAAATGGCTTCAGTCTCTCGGAAGGTATGCGGGTCCTCATGGGCCAGATGCTTGAAGAAGTATCCAAGTTCTACAGTCGATATGAAGGCACTCAACTTTACTTCGTCGGTGAGCTTTGATATCTTCCGAGCCTCGATCATGAGCTGAGCCAAGAATTTTTTTAAACTTTCGTTTGGCCTTTACTTGACATGGGCAAGGTGTCATATTACTTCTCCTTCCTCCAACTGGAGGCGAACTCGAACAAGAAGTCATCGGCCCGATCTTGAAACGTCCAAATCGAGTTGGGTTAAAACCAA
>JAOVVI020019056.1:0-10208 GCA_028571085.2 Nepenthes alata
TTCATTTTCTTAATTTTTTTTTATTACTTTGTATTTTTAATACATATTTTATTAAAACAAAAAAGAAGCTTAAAAGTTCATTTACATTGGTGATGAACAAGGAAGTGTAAGGCCGATTACAAAGACAATAGAATTCTCGTAGAATTTATATGATCAGTCAATATATTGGTTTCGGAGTTTTAATCTGTCTATTTGAATTTGTGATCGTTTATTTCGCACATAATTCATGATCTAAAGCTTAAAAGATAGACTTTTATTCATCAAACTATATATATATATATTATTTGTCGATATCGATATTGGCTCTCAATATTAATATTTTTTAATATTGTATTGAAATTATGATATATTGACTGATATTACATATGAGATTTGTCTGTGGCTAATGATTTTTTTAAAAAAATTTAGTTTTAATATATCAGATAATGATATATAATTTGATACTGATATAGGGGTGATCATTATGGATATTGATATTTTTATTCTTGGATTAGTGAGATATTTGGGATGAGATCAAAAGAAGTATTTGTTACCAAATAAACCAAATTTTTCTAAAATATGTCATTTAGGAAAATATGTTAAAATAAATTAAATATATTTTATAGAAGTGAATATAAAATTCCATATGTGCATATCTTTGACCAATTATTTCATTAGATTTCATATGTAAATTATAATGAGAATAATATTTAAGTTTTTGGTTTATATTAATTATTTTCAATTTAAATTTTAATTTTAAGTAACACAAAATAGTAAATAATATTTTATTTATTTTTTAATGAGAGAAAATAAATGTGTATAAATATAATATGGGAGACCGCATTTCTCAATTCACACATAAATTCTTTTCTCTTAATAAAAATAAGCGAGTGTTATATATTTTTTTATTATATTATAATTATTTTAAAAAATTATTAAAAATTACATAAATTAATATAAGTATCGATACTTAATTTTATTGATCATATACTCATAAACCTAAAGGATAGTTCAATAATATATTTGAGAATTCAATGACAAAATTTTAAAAAATAATGAGTCTTTTTAATTTAGAGAAATATTTAAGAATATATCTTTTAAACATTTTTAAAATATTCTTAATTATATTTTTTATTTATTTATATTAACGATTCTATAAATAATAAACAAATAAAAAAAACACTAATCAAAATAAATGTTTGAATGATATTTAATTAAATATTAACCCTATATTATTACTATTTAAATTTACCAGAAGCATGCCCTGTTACATGTTACACATCCGACGTAATGAAGGACTATATTAAAAAATTAAATATATATATATATATGTATTAATAATCAAACTAAATTTTTTGTTATAAACGTCAAATTTTCTCAATTGACTTTATAGAATTTATTTATTAAACACTATCACTATAAAATTAATTTAATTTTAAATATTTCATATAAAATAATAACATAATTGTTTTAAATTTATTATCAACAATATTTAAAAATTATAAATTATTAATTAGAATAAAAAAATCATACTTCTATAGGGTTCAGCCCAATTACCAAGTCCAGCCCACGAGCGATTTTCGAGCCGCCGAGTCGAACCGAGCTAAGCTGAATGGCTGCTTCGAGCCAGATTGGAGCCGCAGAAGGGTTTCGTTCCTTTCGTCTTCCTCGATCAATTTGTAACCCTCTACCGTTTAACTCAATTAATTGCTGAAGTATTAGTGGTCCATTTAGTAATGATAACTCTCCCATTAACTCAATTATCAATTCTCGGCCAGTTTGAGTTTGAAATGCTCGGTTGAGGTGAATGATAGTTTCGCCTATAAATTAAACCTTTTGGCTTTGTCCATGGCACCCAACTCAAACATTATGCCATCTAAAGGAGTGAATGAGTGTCCAGAAGCTCAAAATCGGTCTGAATCTTACATTTAAAAATCGGACATGCAAATGACGCGAGGTATAAAAGTTAATTTATTATTATACTTAAATGATTGTATTAGCCACATCATTCTATAACAACTTCTACACCAACTATTAGTAAATTAATCCGAATTATATGCATTATTGCAGTGGTTCATAACAACACGTCCGTCCTCTATCCGTAGGTACTTGTCACCCACGCTGTGCTGCCCCCGGTAGCCCCCACCACGTAACGCTGTATGGAGGGATAATAATAATAATTAAGGTAACCAAAATAATTTATAAAAATTCGTATTAAGAGTTTAATAATTTTATATTAATTAAATGAAAAATATACCGTCTCTTTGATGTGCCTATCAAACACCGATTATTTGAATGTCTTGTTAAGGATATCTTATGGTTATCTGCAAATAAAATAATTATCTGTACTTGTTTGATAACTGAGATAGAATAATCTCTGTAACATATGAAGTATTCATCAAATATAACTGTTATATCTGTTCTAATTACTGCTATTTATTTTATCTGAAAGAATTATAATAGATTTATATTTGACAATGCAATCTAATACATCCAATTCAAAACTTTCATTGTCACTAGAAAATCTCTAAATTTCTTTTGTTAGGTACTATTATTTTAGAATTTTTTTTTATAATTTTTTTTTAGTTTTTCTATTCTTGTTCAATTATTTGGCCTATTTATCAGCACAAATAATTATTTAAAAAAGTCGGTCCGACCTTAACACTAAATACTTGTATCGATTTGTGAGATTTTGGTCGGTGGTTGAATAATAATGTGTGTATTAATTCATCTCATGAAATTTGTATTGGTCCTTGTGAAAACTATGGTCCACCTTAAGATAGGGAAGATATTGAAATTAATTTGATATTTTAGTTTTAATTGGGTTAATTTTATTTTTATCTTTCTTTAAAAATATGGTTGTTTTATACTCTTAAAATTAGGTCAATTTTAATTTATATGATACATTATTATAGTAATTTAGTATAATAGTTATCTATTAATTTTTTTATAAATTTATTAATTTAAATAGATATTATATTAGATTATATAAATTATTTTAAATATATATATTAAAAAAGGGTCAACAAAGCATAGGACACCAGGTACTACATATTGCATTAACTTTCCTCTATTAATTCATTGTTAGTGTTACGTGGGGCACAGTGTCATGGTCCCTAGAAAGCCAGGAAATTTGTGAGTGCAGTGAGTTTTCTTAGGGTCATTTTAATAGGAAAATTATATGTTTATTTAGTAATTAAAATTAAAAATTAAATAAATAAATAATAAAGATTATATTAAATAATATGAACAATTATTTAATTTTTATAATTTATCAATTTAACTTTTAATTATAACCGTTTAATGGATTTATGAATATTCCTATTGAAAAAATAATAACTGTTGCATCATCGGATCCTTACTCTAATAGGGACGATGATTCAATAATAACACTAATTAGTGCTCGTGTGAAGAGGAAAGAGATTAAGTACGATGGCTGATACATAGAGAGTTTTTACGCAGAAAATTTTCTCTTTAATGAGAAGAAAAAATTATGAGATTTAGATCTAAGAACTACTTCCACTATCTTGTGTTTGGTTACAAATAGGCTACAGAATACGTACAAGTACAAAAGGCTGAGGACTAAGTGTATGAAAACTCTTAAAAGTTACTTTTACAACACTAGCCATTTCTTTTTCTCTCTTCTCTTTCCCTATTATGGCTAACAAGAGTAGATGTTTGGATCATTTATTTGGTAAACAATTAATATATTTACAGTGGTTAAATTTTTTATTGAGAGGAGTCCACGTGGGGTTGGCATGTGCATAGGATTTTGCCACCAACTCTGCAAATCCCTTTTGCAGTGTCAGGAGGGGTTGCGTGTATGCCCTCCGGGTGTGACGTTTCCTCCACAGTGTCGCATACTCTATTGGCCATCATTCATTTTATAGTCTGACAGGATCAACTACAAAATCTCTAGCACGTCGATTGTGTAGACGGGGCGACGTTCGAGGCCTATTTTGAGTCCACGGATCTAAGTGGACTTTGAGTCCATTATGCCACGTGGACCAGCTCTGACACCTGGACCTCTTGAGCTTTTTTAGCCTACTGGATCTCTATGATATCAGGGCCCAAATCTAGGAAAATGAATCTTAAAGTGAGCATTGGGTATCAGTACACATCACTAGCCCCCCACGCCAAAGGGTCCAAGTATCTTGGCCCTTTGGTATGTCTAGTGACCGCGAACGAGTCTTGTTTGAAGGTTCTCGCTATGGAAAATCCGCTCGCGCCCTTGCTTCTTACAAATGTCCAAAGATATCATTTGAACCAAAAGCCTGACGACACATGACCAAAATATTCGAGAGGCTACTGGAACTTACACTTTGCCTAAAATGTCGAGGAAATTTTTGGCTCCACAGCCTGACCAGAACGTTCGATGACCTTTTGGATTTTAGGCACTGCTGGGCATTCATAAATGATCGTCATCTTCACATATTTGCCCGAGATCCAAAGATATCCTCGGGTTACATAGGCTTTTACGAGTTCACGTCCAAGTACCTTAAAGCGCGTTCGAGTCCAAGAATTCCCTTATAGTCCGAGAGCTTGGCCTACACCGCCATTTATCCCATCAAAGCGCAACAAATGTGCAATTAATGAGATGGACGTCGCCTTAGAAACGCGAAACCCATTACCTCTAGCAGCGTACATGTGATTGACGCATAGCAAGGGTAATGATGAGTGCGCCTTTCAGCCTTTTCAGCCTTTTCAGCCGTTTTCAAATATGATTTCAACATTCATTTTCTTCTGTGCAACCCTAAAGCTTTCTCTCTCGAACCTTTGGTTGTCATTTTCTCAAGCATTCTTCCTCTCATTTTTTTCGTGCTTCTTCTCTAATTTTCATGACTCTTGGAGTTAAGGAAATTGCGTTTTTCCTATCATTGGCCAGTCACGATGCCATCTGCACGAAGTATGATATCCCTGATTCAATGACGATTGTTGTCCCCGAGCCCAATGAGGGCGTGTAGCCTACCTGATAGGTTCATTACAGTGTACGAAATCCACCTCAAGGGTGGGCTTCACTTTCCTATTTCTATGGAACTGTATGTTATTATGAGGGCACTTAGGGTACCTTTGCGAGGTTACAACCCAACACCATCAGGTATCTTATTTCCTTCTGTGTTTCTACGCGCTGCTATCATAAGTGTTTGAATTTGCCATGGTGAAAGTAATGTTTCGCTTTACTAATAACTTGGACTGGATTATTATGACTCCACATCCTGAGTTTGCTATTATGAGTGGTGAAAATCTCAATTCTACTAAGAGGTGGAAAGATAAATTTTTCTTTTTATCGGTCTACGAGAATTGGACCGTTGATAACAATTAGAAAAACGTGGTTAAGTAGCACCGCTCGAATGCCTCCAAAGAGGAGAGGGAGGCTGATAAGGAGGATATAAATTTAGTGATGGCCAACCTTGGCACGTTCAATAAGGATAAGAAGAACATTTGGCTGAGACCCAAGAACTTGGAGAAAGCCAAGTGGGGGTCTCCGGGCGAGGATTCTGGCGTTGCTACAGTTGTTTATCAGAAGAAGAAGAAGAAGTTTAGGAAAAAGGAGGGGACTTTAAGGATTGATGAGCCGTCCGAGCTATCAAAGAAGAGACACCGGACTAAAGCCTCAAAGCGTTTGGTGACCACTGTCGTGAGCTCCTTGTCTGTTGATGAAAACATCGTGACAGCACCTCACTTCAAGCGGTCGAGACCTCCTCAAGCGGCCTCCGTCAGAGACGCTGCTGGTCTCAGACTTTCAGCCTCTACTAAGTCATCCAGGCAGCCTTCTAAGCCCGTGTATCGGCTCACGGACCAACCTGTCACCCAACCTATCCCTGATGAGCCCATTCCTGACATCCCTTCTGGATTCTCTGGTGAGATCTCGGATTGGATGGATAATACATAGGAGGACACCATCGTGGAGCAGGCTGCAAGGGAGGTTAAGTTGACGCGGAGCGATGAAGCAGTGATGTTGACGACAACGATAACTACTAATGATGTTGAGGTCGAGGAGAGTTAGGCCGTTGAGCTGCCTACCGTAGAGTCTACTCCCTTGCTTAGCAATCCAAATCTACTGTCCAATGATGATGTCATTTGCGGCCTCTGAGGAAACTCTCGTCAAGGACTGTTATGAAGAGGTTGTGCCCCTAGTCTTGGGTGACACCATCTCTATGTCCGAGGCCAGATTTGAGGTTTCTATGGTGTAGGAGGCCGCGACCACAAAACTTGTGGAGCCGAAAGCTCCTGGAGGGGAGAGCACTTCCGAAAGTTCCTTTGTGACCAAGGTATTCCTCTATTCCTTTTCTAATTTTGTCATCATTTTGTTGATATTCTACTGACGTGTCTTATATTTGTAATTTTAGGATATGGCTAGCGGCCTTGGCGCAATAATCAGTGAGGCTGCCCAAGCTTACGCATAGTTCAAAGCTTCCAGGTCCTTGGGGGAATGTGTCCAGAATTTAGAGTTCAAGCTTGTCGAAACAAAGAGCCGCATTTTCACCCTGGAGGACAAGCTGAAGGAGCAGGAAAGGTTGCACATAGTCCTTCGAGGGAGAAATCTCTTGTTGGAACAGGAGCTCATGACTTCATTGAAACCTAATGACATTGCTCCGGCCCTCAAGCATAAGTACTAGGACGCCAATGATATGTGCCGCCGGATTATGAAGCTTTTGGTCCCGAGGTTTCCCACTGCCCTTTTTGACTCGAGAAACTCCAATGCCCAACGTAAGGATAACTTGATTGGTCTCCCACTACACTGAAAGTCTCCTGAGTCTTCGCCAGCGGGGCCATCCGGCCAACCAGAATCCTCCACATTGCCAAGATCCTCGAGGCAGGTGGGACCTTCAGCTCTTTACTGTGTCTTGTTGTACAAAAAAAAAAAATTATGTTTATATACACTATTGTACACCTATCGATTTTATGAATAAAGTTCAAATCGTTTAAGTACAAACGTCTCGTTTATCTTTGTAGTTCTTTCTTAGACTTAGACTCTTAGGAAATTTTGTCCTTTTTGAGCAAAACGTCTAAACCCTTCGACCATTGTTGACTGAAGGTGCGATCTCTTGGGTCTTTGTACACTTGCTATTTTTAAACCCCCTAAGTTTTAGTTCAACCTCTTGAGGGTTGCTTGGCACTGCCAAGTTTTAGGTCCAACCTCTGGGGCTGCTCATCCTTGAACGAGTTTTAATACGACATCTTCGGCTACTTGGTATATCACCGAGTTTGAGTCAGACCTCTTTGGCTGTTTGAACACAACTGACTTTTTTGTACAACCTCTTGAGCCGCTCGGATATAGCTGAGTTTTAGGACAAGTGAAAGGAATCCTATCCACTTGACATAGGGGCAGCCTAGGCCTTGTTGCTTTATGAGATGGTGTGTGATCACTCGGTGGGATGCAAAATAATAATTTAAACAAAAATTGTCACTTTATTAATGAAGTGTGATGCAAGCACGTAATGCAAACAATATACCTATGAGTTTTACAAGCTTATTAATAAAATTTCTTGATGTGAGTAGCGTTCCATATTCGCGGGACAAGCCTTCCCTCCTGGGTGTGTAGCTTGTACGCCCCATTTCGTAGGATGGCTGAGACCAGGAACGACCCCTCCTAATTAGGGGAGAGTTAGTTACAACCGATATTTTTTTCGGTAGCCTCAATGCCTCTCAACACCAAGTCCCCTACCTCAAACTGGCGTGCTTTCACATTCTTATTATAATATCAAGCGACCATTTATTGGTATGCTACAGTTTGCAGTCTTGCTGCGTCTCAAACTTTTTTCAAGAAGGTTAATGTGCTCCCGGAGTCTCTGTACATTGTTTAGTGGATTGAAGCTTTCCACGCTGAGGCTTAGCAGCCCAACTTCCCCTGGGATGACCGCCTCGACCCTGTAAAATAGGCTGAAAAGAGTTTCTCGCGTTGGCTCCCTTGGAGTTGTCCTATAAGACTATAGCACTGACGGCAGTTCTTCAACCCATGAGCCCCCAGCGTGCTCCAACTTTGTTTTTAGTCCATGTAATATTGTGCTGTTCGTGACCTCCATGTGACCGTTAGATCACGGATACACGACTGATTTATGCAGTAACGTTATCCTTAGGTTGGTGCAATATTTGGTAACTTTTTTCCGGAGAATTAGATCCCATTATCGGTCACAATATATTCTGGGATCCCAAACATGCACACGATGCTCTATCGGATGAAGTTTATCACGTTTCACTCGATTATGCTAGCCAATGGCGTGTCCTTAACCCATTTCGTGAAGTAGTTGATTCCGACGATTAAGAACTTCCTTTGTCCGGACGCAATCGGTAGCTGCCTAAGTATGTCCATCCCCCATTGCGAGAAGGATCAAGGTGATTGTACATCTTTGAGTTCTATATGCGGCTGGTGGGAAAGTTTGCCGTGGACTTGACAGTTGTCACATTTTCATACGAAATCCATGACGTCATGTTTCATGGTTGGCCAGTAGTACCTCTACCTTATCAGTTTGAATGCAAGGTTCTTATCCCCAATGTGGGATCCACAAATCTTGAGGTGAATCTCTTCGAGGGCGTAATCAGCCTCTTCTGGGGTTAGGCACCTCAGGTAGGGGATAGAGAGTTCTCGGCAAGACAATTGGTCGTTCATGATAGTATATCATCCTGCCGTCTTCTTCACATTCTTGGCCTCTTCTGCGTCCTCAGGTAGTGTCCCATCAGACAATTACCTTTGATAGGGGGTCATCTAATTGTTGACCTCGGATATCTGCATCACTTTTGTCTCAAAATATTTTATACTGGGTTTGCTAAGGACCTCATACATTTCTTGGGTATATTAGTTTCGGACTCTCAAGGTTGCCACTTTTACAAGCTGGTCGGCCTTTATGTTTTATTCGTGCAGGATGTGGACCATTTCTACCCTCTCAAATGCTGACATGAGTTCTTAGACCTTTGAGGAGTATTCTGATAGTTATGGGCTGTTGGCTTCTAAATTTATGTGGACTTGATTGACGACCAGCTCGGAATCGCTGTAGACAATCAGGTCCTTGATAGAGCACTCCTTTGCTAACCGCAGTCCTGCAAGCAGGGCCTCGTACTCCGCAACGTTGTTGGTTGTTGAAAATCTGATGACCATTGAATACTTTATCTCTGATCCTTTGGGCGTCCTCAATATAATGCCAACTCCACAACCATCCTTCATTGACGAGCCATTCACATATAGAGTCCAGGTCGCTGGACTGTGTAATTTCTCAGCATCACAAGTATCCGAGGAGTCCTTAGTTACTGTCATGGTTTCGAGAATAAAGTTTGCCAAGACTTAACCTTTTAAGGCAAGCCTCATATGAAACTCTATGTCGAACTCACCCAACTTAATGGCCCATTTGACCAACCGTTCCAACGTTTCTAGCTTTTGTAGAATCGTTCTCAAGGGCTAGTCAATCAAGATGACTACTTTGCGTGTCTAGAAATATGGTCTCAATTTTTGAGCAGAATGTACAAGCGCCAGAGCCATCTTTTTTGCGTGGGAATACATTATCTCAGCGTCAGCCAAGATTTTACTGATGTAGTACTCGGGTTGCCGCCTCCTATTCTGTTGACTGACCAAGGCTGAGCTGAATGCTCTATTTGAAACCAAAAGGTACAAGTACAACTCCTCCCCTGTTTGGGGAGAAGTCAACATATGTGGGTTTGATAGGTACTCCTTAAGTTCTTGGAAGGCTTCTTCGCAGTCAGCCATCCATTGAAAACCGTTATCATTTGTCTCTCACAGGGCATTGAAGAATGACAAGTACTTCTCGACCGACTAGGTCAGAAGCGTAACAGTGGTGCTAACCTTCTAGTGAGCTTTCGAACTTTTTTCACGGTCCGAGGGGATTTCATATCAAGGATGGTCTTGATATTTTTTAGATTTGCTTTGATCCCTCGGCACAAAATAATTTAGCCCAAGAATTTTTCAGACGTCACACTAAACGTACACTTGGTCGAATTGAGTTTCATCTGGTACGTTCTTAGGATATTGAAGGTCTCGTCCAGATCTTGGATGTGGTGGTCGGTGATTTTTCTTTTGACGAGTATATTGTTGGCACAAAACACGTGGAATGCATGATGACCGAGCGGACAAAGCTCTCAGACAGCAACACAGAGCAGAGCTCTCGGACGGATAAGAAAAGTAACGATAGAAAAGGAGAGAACACATGAAGTTTTAACGTGAAAAATCCTTTCTGAATCAAGGGAAAACCCACGAAAGAATAGACTATAAATGATTG
>JAOVVI020019057.1:0-10208 GCA_028571085.2 Nepenthes alata
AGCAGATGGGGATGGGTATTTATTTGGAGGGTTAAGTTCCTTTTTGTGTATCTGTTTGGTAAAGTAGCTTTGGTGTTCGAGCACTCGTCTGATAGAGTGTCCTTTGTATATACACACTCGTCTGATAGAGTACCTTTTTTGTTTGTCCTCTCATGTTATTAGGGGAGATGTTTTATTTATAATGAGAAATGATATTTGATTGATAGGTGTCTAAAATCAATGTATGGGTATGGTGTCACTTCAGATCAGTTGTGAGAGGTGTTGCTTATATTTTGTAACAGCCACCTTCATTTAATTGCCAGATTGCTTGATTACCAGCTATTGGATTGATTCAGCTGTCATGTACATCTAGCTATTAAGTACATCATTATAATATTTTAGTAACTGTTTGTTTAAGTCATGTCACTTGGTTCATACATTTTAGCGTCTGATGGGATCTGAAGTATTTTCTATTGGGTCGTCATTATTTGGACCTCTTATTCAGTTATATGTTGGGTCGATCTATAACTGGCCATATCCATCATTATATATTAAAAAAAGAAAAAATAATAATTTACATGGCCATTCTCCTCTATAAATAAAGGAGGGATGGGTGGCATCGAGAGGCAGATAGAAGCCCTTGGGGTTTCTGCCCTCTCAGCAGTTAGAGGAAAAGGAGAAAGAAAAAGAGAGAAGGAAAAATGAAGGAGAAAGCGAGAAGGGGGTAGAGAAAAATAGTAAAAAGGAAGCAGACAAAGAAGAAAAAGGAGAGAGAAAAAGGAAGAAGAAGAAGAAGAAGAAGAGTTTGGTAAAAGCTTAAGACATTAGTTTTTCCACTAAAGGTTTAATATTTAGTGTAATAGGTTTTATTTCAGGTATGTTGTCTTATGCATTCAAATTTTAACTTATTATCAGGTTTATTTTCAAATTAAGTTGATCCTATTAGTTGTGTATTACTCATTTATTATTCTCAATTATTGATTTAATTCTGAATTGATATTAAAATATTATAATTTTACATTGTATATCATCAAAATCCTCCAACTTTACATTTCTATTATTTAATTTTTTATATTTTATTTTTTATCATTTTATTTTCTAAGTATTGAATGATTGAATCATCGTCGTTCATATAATTTTATATTTTTACACTTTAATTTTTATCATTATTCAACAATAAAGTTGCCAGATATATTTTAATTTTTAGCAATTTAAAATTTTATAATTTAATTATCCATATATTTTAAATAAATCAATAGATATACCACCATTGCTCAATTACTCCCATCATCATTAATCTAATATTCCAATTTTTTTTATTTTTTTAAAATAATTATAAAATTAATTTTATATAAAAAATTAACTCCTTATAAATAATAGGATATTGCAAATCATGATCTTCGGCCGTTGCGACGATCTGTCCGTCCTCAACGATGCAAACGTCACCGTGCCGTGGTCCGAATCGTACCGGATTGTAGCCCGAAAGAGCGCTCCGGAGCACGTGGGTGGTGGGGACCACATCTTGAAACCCTAAATTCTGAAAGCAGGGGTTCTCTGGTGCTCTCCAGCTGCCAATTCGGAAAAGACCGGACTCCAAATGAAATTTCAAATTTAGTTAATGACTCCTTCGCCCCCACACCGTCCTCTTTTTTTCTTTATATTTATTGTTTTGACCCAAAAAAAAAAAGAAAAAAACATTTTGTTCGATTTGCCAGGATAAATCCGACAGCTGGTAATCTGACACGTGTACGTCGGTCGTTGATTCTTTCGACCAGTCGATCGGCTCCTCCTCAACTGGCTCAGCTCAAGCCGCTTAAGTTTGTGCGGCCCACGCTCCACGATAGTGACGTTGGAGACAGAAAGGCGGGAGAAAATCTTGGCCGTTGATTAAGATCGGATTCCCAATTTGATTACTTATTGAAAATTTAATATTTTGCCGTAGAATGAGCTTTTAGTAGCGTTTTATTTATATATTTATTTATTTTATTAATAAAATATTTAAAAATAGATTAATAAATAAAATTTATTATTTGACAGTGTCATGAAAAGTTTAAATAGTGTCTTTGAAATATTTGTTTTCCTAATTTAATAGGTTCAAGCTAAATTGAACCAAATATTATTATTGAGCCTTCGGATTATGTTAAAAGGTTTCCACAAATTACACCGGGGACAATTGCTTCTTTCATATTGTACTAAAACATTCAAAAAAATATTGATTTTTTCCTTATAAATAAACATTTCAATCAAATATCGCTCTAATATAATGCTCACAAGCATCTAGTTGGTTGCGCCCGTGTTATTTAGTCCAAATGATAATAATCTTGTATTGGTATTGATGCGCCTCTGGATTCGAATTATCGAACAAATTAAGGTGCTGTCTTATTTAGAAGCCCGATTGAAAATGAGTCCAATATTTATTATTCTAAACTTAGATCTTACACACTATAACTAACAAATAAAATATAAGAGGAATACGATACTCGCTTTTTGATAAATTATTCAACACTTAAGTTAGTAATCTTTCCAATTTGTTAGAAAAGATATGAGAGAAAAAATATGTAAAATGCTAATGGATGATAATTGAGTGTTTGGTAAAAGATTAGGTTTCGCTGAGTGCGCTCGATAGAGTGAACGGCTTTGACAGTGTTGTACTTGCAAGTAAAGTGGCTTTTTGAGAGAGTTGCACTCAAGTATAAGAATGGCTTCTAATTGGGGTTTCATTTTCTTGTGGAAGAATGGGTATATTTATAATATGGATATCAATTTGTCTATCCCTTGGCATTAACTTCTACAATTATGAGGGGTGTTGTTTATGTAATCGCTGTCTACAATTAAAGTCTCAGTAACCATGAAGGGCGTCACTCGTATAACTTCCACTTGCATTTATCGACCGGGCTATCATGATTTTCGGTTGTTGAATTTGGTACAATAACAATCAATTGATTATCCACAAGTATCCATTTATTGCTGGACGATTATGGGTTGAACCATTGGGGTCAAATGTTGCGACTTTTGGATTTTGGGCCTATAGGGTCTTCTGTTGGGTCGCCACTACTTGAGCCTTCTTTTTGTTCGCTGAGTTCTAGGTCGGCCCGTGGATTGTCGTACTTATCACTAAACCCCCATGTTGGGAGGTTTGAAATTTTAACTCCCGATATATTCATGATGGGACATCAGCTTCAAATCTTCACGCGTGTTTCTTCCTCAAATATCCTACAAATTTATTGCTCCATTTGGTTGAATTTGATTTAATTCTCTACCAACAATATAGGGATGCAAAATCTTCTCAGATTAATGGTCATTGGTCTTCCTTTTTGGTTTAAATAGTGGGACTCTGTATACTTTGCATCACGAAGCGTCTCTAATTTGCTAAGGAGTGGAATCGTTCAGAGCTAAGATAGAGCCTTCACTACCAGAAGCCAGAATTGAAAGGAGTTCTTCCCTAGTGTTTGAAGTCGAGATTCGAGGAGCGTCAAAAATTTGCCTCGATTACTAGATTTTATATGAGAATCCACATTGATTTTCCTCTTTTACGCCTGCTTCAAAACTTGGCATTCATCATTGTGGCAAGCTCCCAGGATTTGGACGACAATTTTCTTCTTTCCTAACCTGTGTTGGGCAATTTTCTCTGCAATAGTTCTGAAAAGGATTGCCTCAGACTCGGACTAGGAGGAGGTTTCTCCCTCTCTCCATCTATTTCAGAGAGTTTACTCTTCTAAAACTCTTCCTTCAGCTCTGATTGGGGAGAAAATTTTTTTATATACCTCCCTACTAAGGATAGGTGCAACTCCTAAAAGAATTACTCCCCAATCCTAAAGGGGGGATTTTTCTGGGCTTTTCTATTTGGAGAAAGCAATTCAGTGAGTAATGTTGTTGTGTCCTGGGGATGAGCTTTCCTTATAATTTGGCCCGTCTTGAGGTCAGTTGGACTAATGTAATTGAGTCACTGCTCCATGTATTATTTATTTTCATATGAATTGTACTTTTATCGTTGAAAGCTTGTATTTTGTAAAAGGAATTAATGGATGAAACTTTCAAAATTTTATTTGTCTTTATTGTATGCTCCAATGTTATTATATGCTTTGATAGTTGAAACATTTGAATGCTACTTTTGTCATCGCATGACTTCTGACAATCTAATACTCGAGACTACTAATAACTCAATCTTTCGACAATCTGATTATAATACTTTATTCTGAACGCATAGTTGAGCATTTGTAAATTAATCAAATTTGTCTCAAGTATATTAAGGTCATACATCATCATCCTATCGTCTTGGAAAATGAAATGTTAGGGTATCATAACCTGCACTATACTGGAGATTTGCCAATCTGGGTGTTAGAGCAATCAATTATCTGTAAGCTGCGCAGGGAGGCGTAGCATTAGGCTACCATTACTGGTACAGCAAAACTGACGCGTCATGGTACTCTCTAGTGCAGGCACATGTCTCAATCATTATGGGGACATGCCTCTTAAGAACCCTTGAATGACATTGTTTTTGGGTAAAAAATTTGACTATTTAAACTTTGTCCCTCCATCGTTTCTACACTTCTTTATTTTTCGAATTGTTCTGCCCTACCTTACTTTCTTTTCTTCTTGCTTCCATGGCTTCTCGAGCAACATCCCAAGGCATCGCTACGATCCAGTCCATTCTCATTGATAAAGAAGTGGACGATTCGTACGGGAAGTATAATTTGCCGTCGCAATCCCATACATAATGCCAAGGAACGAAGATAGGGTTTGCACTTCCCGGCTTGGATTTATTACCGTCTATGAGGCCTATTTGAAGGGAGGCCTTCATTTTCCATTTGTGAAGGAGTTATATGAAATCTTAGAGGCTCTGGAGATTCCAGTGGGTCGCCTCTACATCAATGCTCTTTGATATTTGGTTTATTTTTGTGTCTTCTTTTGTTACAAGAAACTTCTCTTTGATACTCGAGCTGTGAAAATGATTTTCGGTTCAACTAGGATGCAGATTACATTTCTTTTGCCCCTCACAAAAAGTATAAATAAGTAGGAAAAACCTTGATTTAATAAAGGGTTAGAAGGATTGATTCTTTTATATAATGATTTCTTCCGACTGAAACCTTTCCAATAATTTGGGCCGAGTCAATAGAGTCTATGTTGGTGATGTTCTAGCGGTAGAGGATTGAATGGCTCGACTATTGACAAGGCACGTTGAAGAGAATGTAACCATCCTGTGTCGTATGGATTACTGGCTCACTAGGAAGGCATTTGCCGAGGTTTAGTGGGAGGTTGAGGTGGAAGGGAGTGATGTCACTATTATGTCGTTTTGCTGGCTCAAGACGAAGCAAGGAGATCTGTTCATTAGGGATTCTCCTGAAAGGGCGGCCAACTGGGTGGCTCCTTCCTCCTCTATTTCCACAATCGACATCTGTCAAGTCATCAATGAGGCCTACGAGGCAATGATCATTGAAGAGGCTGGTGAGTCATCATGAATAAATGATGATGGTGAGGGCTTGGTGTGGGTGATGAGCCCCCATTGCTGTCAACTGCAATAATAAATGACCCCTTAGTTGGGGGATCAGGTAAACTAATCAATGCCCCAACTATAGTCAAGTACGGGATTTCACTTTTGGTTGCTTCATCGCTTGTCACATCTTTCTCCACACCCCTGCTATTTTTGTCGAGGAGGGTACTAATAATGATCAGGTGGCTGACGAAATAATTAAAAATAATCCAAAGGCTGTGATTGCTGAAGAGGTTCCTTTCCCTGAGGCATCAACACCTGAGCTTCCGAAAATTTCAATTGTATCTCCTTCTCCTCTGCGTTTTAGGGTGTCACTCTATTGTCATACTATGCCTCTTTTGTATTGGAGGCCTCCACCTGTATCCAGACCTGAGGATTCTCTTAGTCCCTCTTACCAGAAGGGTCTATCTATACTTGAGGTATTGCCTACGGAGTTCTTCATTTTGTGGTTATGTTCCTTATTGTTGTCCTTGATTGACCGTTTCATTTTGTTTGATAGTCATAGGAATTATTTCATTTGATGGTGGAGGGTTTTTTCCATATGGATGTTAAAATTTCTCGCCTGTCTCAGACATATGCTGATCCTATAGTGCTCTGGGAGATGGAGATCCGAGTGGATATCCTCATTGTCGAGGCTCAGCAGAGTCAAGAATGGGCTTCTTTCCTCAATTGAGAGTTATCTGAGTTTTGAGCTAGATCACAAGAGCTCTTAGATAAAAGATCTTTCGCTCTGGATCGGATCACTTTACTTAAGGACAAGTTTCAGCAGGTTGAGCAGCAATTTATAGATCTTCGAGGTGCACTGCAATATCCTAAATTTTTATCAAATTTATTTTGGGTAAAATTAATTATTCATGGGTAAAATTGAATTAAAAATATATATAATATAATATAATAATATTATTATTAATAAATGGGGCAACAGAGTGAATCGGGAGAAGAAAAAGAAAGGAAAAGAAAGGGGAGGAAGAGGAAAGAGAAAAGAGAGAAGGGAAGGGCGGCGCAGGGAGTTGTAGCAATTGCCATCATCGAAGGAGTCAATGCCGAAAAACAGAAGTTTGACGGAGCCCCCTTTGTAATTCATCCTCCATTTTGTGCGCTAGTATGAGTGGAAGGAGACAACGTGAACCGAGCAGTGAAGCCGCTACAGTCACCGTCATTGTCAGAGAAAATACATGAAATCGAGGCAAGTAATTCATTCCATTCTCTTTGTTGATACTAATTCTTGCTTTACATGTACTGATTTTAAAAAAAATTGACTGAATTGTAAAAAAATGGGTAATTGGATGAAGTTAAGCCACGACCCTAGCGAAGAAGAAGGAAAAAGAGAATGAGAGAAGAAGGGAAGAGGAAAGAGAGTGAAGGGGAGCACATGAGCGTCAATTGAGCAAGGCGGAGGCGAAGGCGGAGGCGCAATATGGGAGGAGCTCACAGTAGGAGAGAGAAGGAGGAGAGAGAGAGAAGGAGGCTGAGAGGCGCCGGTGGGTGGCGCGGCAGAGGTGCTATGTGGAGGAGGCACACATGGCAGGAGAGTGAAAGGGTGCGCATGAAGAGGAGAGAGAAAATCTCGGTTCGGGTACCTCAAAGCATCCTTTTTCTGATTTGCTTGGTGTAAAATCGTGATAAGTATCTTCTCGCTCTATCTCTGATTTATTTCAGTATTTGATATATTATGCACATATATTTTATATCAATATGTTGTTTTAAAAATGGGCGAGATCCAAGACCCGATGGGTCAGTGCATATGTGAGCCCATGGCCATCCGAGACCCTAGTGGGTCGATGTATGATGACTGAGAGTTGTAAGCCTGAAATGCAGCCGATATTAAAAATAAGATGACCGATAGTTATAGGCCTAAAATATAGTTAGGCTAATGGAGTCAATGAAATGAGATGGGTAAAAATTATAGGCCTAAAATATAGTTGGATTGATAGCTAATGATCTAGATGGCTGAGAGTTGAAGGTCTAAAATATAACCAGACGAATAACCAATGATAAGAGATGACTTAAATCTGCAGGCCTAAATGTAGTTGGGCTGATAGCCAATGATATGAGATGGTCGAGAGTTGTAGGCCTAAAATATAGTCTGATTGATAACCAATGATATAAGATGGCTGGGAACTATAGGCCTAAAATGTAGCCAAGTTGATAGTCAATGATGAGAAATGGCTGAGAGTTACAGGCGTAAATTATAGTCGGGCTAATAGTCAATAATATGAGATGGTAAAAAAATATAAGTTTAAAATATAATCGGGCTGATAGCTAATATTATGGGATGGCTTAAAGCTGTCAGCCTAAAACGTAGTCGTTATGTTATGTAGATTCAGAATCTATTTTCTGTTATGTGGGTGTGCGATGGCTTCCGTCATGTGGGTATGTTGAGGCTTCTAGTATGTGTTTCTACTTTGGGTATGATGAGACATTCTGATATGTGTTTCTGTTTCAGGTGTGATGAAGGATATTCAGATTTGCATTTGTTGTCTCCTCTTGACATTTGATTTTGAACTCCCCCTCTGATTTTACATATGCTATTTTGTGCATGTTATGTTAATACTTGCTGAGCCTTCGGCTCACATGTTCATATTTTTATCTCTTTAAATTCGTAGAGAGTTAGAATCCTTTGTAGGAGCTGGATAAGATTGGAAGCGGTGTCATGCGACCCGATGAGTTTAATGTTCATATGATTCAGTTAGTACTGATTGTATTCTCTTACTAGTTGATGTGCTTGTTATGGGTTTCATTTTGGATATTGATAATTGTCTAAGAGTAGGCATTTAGATTATATAATAATGACAATTAGATTTATATATGTTATGTACATGAGTTGATATTTTGTTTGGATGCCTCTCTAATGAGGTCCTATGTATTTAGGTTTGTCATGCCTGAATATATTTAAGATTTTTATTTCATATATAATAAATTATTAAACTTGTTAAATTTTGGGATATGACAACACTCGACTCGGAGGAGAGCTGAGGACTCATCTTCATCCAAAAGAAGTGGTCGTACACTGGATGATAAATTTTGAGACAATGTTCATCACTGCAGATGGATTGTGCCCTTGGCTGCTCCCAACTTTTCTCTTGGATTCCTTGATCTAAGAAATGTTGGAGCTCTTTACCGTTCTAATTTGGTTGATTTCCCAGAGATAGGAGGAGTGCCTTTGCCACTCTCAACAGGGGCTCCTAGCCTTAGGATAGTATCTTGTAATCCTTAGATAGACACTCCATATTGTATATATTGATTTATTAATAAATCAATTAGATCTTTTAGATTATTATCGTTGATGTCCTCGAGCTTTATGTAGAATTTTTTGCTTAATATTTATTTTGTTTTCCGACTAAGCATTGCTGCTATTGTTGTTGGGTTTGATTCGATGTCTTTGTCTAGTTGTGCTCAGCCCTATGAGAGGACGTCGTAACACCGAGAAAACCTCTTTGTGGTTGACTAGGTTTGATTGCCATAGTTGTCAGGCATTGACAGAGCCTAGACCGTCATTTGCACTTAGTTGATGGTGCTTGTCCCCGTTAGAGGGAGTTGTTGCACTTGTACATAGGATTCTAATCCGTTGATCATTGTTGATTGATGGTGCTCGCTTCTATTGAAGGATATCATTGCACGCATGCTGAAAAGTTTTCTAAGGTTTCATTTTATTTTGACCGCTTTAAGGGGGTTAGACTTTTACCTTCATGCCCCTAGGCCATTATCTTCCACCTCATTTGGGTAACTCAATTTATAAGATTGAGGTTTAGAGTTCGACCATGTTTTAGCTGGTTGGTTCATGGGTGAAGAATTGCACTGAATTTAGGGGCAGTCTAGGCCTTTGAATTTATGGAATACCACACAAGCATTCACATGAACAATAAAATAAATAAATGATCATTTTATTAATTGAAATATGTTTTAGCTAGTCATTTCATAGGTGAAGAATTGCACCTGACTTAAGAATAGTTTGGGCCTTTAAATTTATGGAATAACACATAAGCATTCACATGAACAACAAAATAAATAAATGATCATTTTATTAATTGAAATATGTTTACATCATAGAAGCAGTCTGTATAACATGTACTAGATTTACTTGTGCTTGACAATGGTTCACTGATAATATTTTTTGAGGTGGACGACATTCTATGTCATTTGGACCAGTTTTCTATTCTGGATGCGTAACTTATGTATACCATTTTGGAGAATCGTGGAGACTAGGAATGGTCCCTCCCAATTTAAGGACAGCTTATTGCAGTCGACGATTTTACCTGTAGCTTATATACTTTGTAGTATTAGGTCTTCCACTTTGAACTGGCATGCTTTTACCTTTTTGTTATAGTACCGAGTAATCTGTTACTGATAAACCATTGGGTGCACCCTTTCTTAGTCACGGGCCTCTTCAAGTAAGTCAAGATACTTTTTGAGTCACTGGAAATTATTTTGGGGGTTGAAAATTTCAACTCGAAGGTTGGGCAGATTGATCTCTATTGTGATGACCGCTTCAGTCCTACAGTATAAACTGAAGAGTGTCACTTGTATAGGTTTCCTTGATGTTGTCCTGTAGGACCATAGGATGGAAGGTAGTTCATCCATCTAGGAGGTCCCCGTGTCTTCTAACTTTGTTTTCAACCTATGTAGTAGAGTTTAGTTCGTTATTTTTATTTTCCTATTTGCTTGTGAATAGTCGACGAAAGTGTGAACCAACCTGATTTTCAAACTCGTGCGGTACTTGGTGAATCATTTTCCGGTG
>JAOVVI020019058.1:0-10207 GCA_028571085.2 Nepenthes alata
GCCACCCCGAAGACACACTTGGCTGGATTCAGCTTCATTCGATGCTGGCGGAGCACCTTGAACGATTCTTCCAGGTCGCGTATGTGGTCGCCAGTGATCTTGCTCTTGACGAGCATGTCGTCGACGTAGACCTCCATGTTGCGACCAATCTATTTTTCAAACATCTAGTTGACCAGTCATTGGTAAGTCGCGCCAGCATTTTTCAGTCCAAAGGGCATCGTCTTGTAGCAGTAGGTGCCCTGGTCCGTCATGAACAAGGTATGCTTCTCGTCTTCTGGACTCATTCGAATCTAGTTGTAACCCAAATAAGCATTCATAAATCTCAGCAGCTCATGTCCAGCCGTGGAGTCAACCAGTAGGTCAATCCTGGGCAAGGAAAAATTGTCTTCCGGGCAGGCCTTGTTGACGTCGGTAAAATCGACGCACATTTGCCATTTTCCGTTGCTCTTTTAACCAGGACGACATTTGAAAGCCAATTCGGATACTGGACTTCTCTAATAAATCCAGCGTCCAGCAGCTTTTTGACTTCCTCTCGGTTGGCGATCAACTTTTCTATGGAGTGGTTTCTCCGCTTCTGCCTGACCGACTTTCGGCCAGGATTGAGGACCAGCTTGTGGACCATCACCTCAGCCGAAATCCCGGGCATGTCTGCAGGAGTCCACGCGAACATGTAGGCGTTCCGTTACAGGAACACAATCAGTTCAGTACGTAGTGTGCCGGTGAGTGAGCCGCCAATCTGCACACACTTATCTAGTTCCCCCGGATTCAGTGGGACCAGATTCGTGGCTTCACCGGACTGTGCTTGCTGCAGGGTGGTCTCCTCTCAATGATCGAGTTCTCCCACCATGCCAGGTCTGCCGCTAGGGGCAATCTGGGACATGTAGCATGTCCGCCCGATTTTTTGGTCGCCTAACACCTCTCCCACACCGTAAGATTTCGGAAACATTATTTTGAGGTATGGAATTGAAGTGACCACCCCAAACTCTGTCAGGCACGGCCTATCTAGTATCGCGTTGCAAACGGAGGGCAGGTCAACTACTAAAAAGGTAAGCGTGCGACTCGTTGTTTTCGGATAAGTGCCCATGGTGACTTCCAATTGGATTGTCCCTTGAATGGGCACTGGTTCATTATCAAGGCCATATAGTGGTCTTTCGGTAAATTTTAATTGGTTATTTTTTAGGACTAATTTAAAGAAGGCATCCAAGTAGAGCAAGTTTTTAGAGCTTCCATTATCGATAAAGACTCGTTTCAGCTGGTAGTCCATACTGCCGTCTGAAACGAGTGCTGATATAATAAGGGGGTCAGCATGGGGAGACACTACATGAGTTGAGTCGCTATCACTGAAGCTAATCATATTATCTACTATGCACGGCTTCTTCCTCCCGGTCTGCTGCTCCTTGCTGTCAGCCGGGTTCTTGGCAAGTCGGTTGGTGACCATATTAACCACCCCCGCCGCAATCCTATTTCGAAGGCTCCTCACCTTCGCCTGTTGCCGCTCCAGAATTCTTTCCAGGCCCTTTGACGAAGCGGGTAAGATGTCCCATGCGAACCCGCTCTTCTATTTCCCTCTGCAACGTCTTGCAGTCATCGGTTGAGTGGCCAGCAGAGTGGTGGTAGTCGCAGTACTTCGACTGGTTTCCAGAGTCATTCTTTAGCGGTGTTGGCCACTTCAGGAACTTTTTTCCACGGATATGCATGAGGATGTTGGAGCGCGTGTCCGTCAAAGGTATGAAACTGGTTGGCCCGTAGTCTCCGAGTTCTGGGGGCCCAGTTCGCCGCTGCTTCTGGCGGGAGTGTTCTCCGCCCAAGTATTTTCTCTTCCCTTCTCCAGGGAACGGCCGAGGCTGATCCGCCCATTTTAGACGTTTTACCTCGTTGGCCTCCTCTGCTGCAGCGTAGGCCCGAGTGAAGGATTCTGCCTCTCGGAAGGTTTGGGGATTCTTGTGGGCTAGATGCCTAAAGAAGTCCCCGTAGGTAAGTGCGGAGATGAAACTGCCCAGTTTTATCTCCTCTGTGATCCTGGGGATCCGCCTGGCTTCCGCCACGAAACGGTCCAGGAACCGTCGTACATTCTCCCATGGTTTCTGATTGATATGGGAGAGATGTCACGGCTGCTTCTCTTCCCGTCGGCTCGAAGAGTACTGAGCCAGGAAGAGATCGTGAGGTCACGAAAACTGCTGACAGTGCCTGAAGGGAGATGATGGAACCAGATTCTGACATTTCCCTTCAGGGTGAGCGGAAAATAGCGGCACATAATTGAGTCATCCAACCCTTGTAGACTCAGATGGGTGCGGAAGTGATCCAGGTGGTCAACCGGATCACTACTCCCATCGTATGAGTCAAGGGACGACATTTTAAACTTGGTGGGGAGTGGACGGCTCAGGATCTTCGCTGTGAAAGGAGATCGGTCTAAGTCGATGGCGTGCTCCTCGTCTTGAAACATGCGGTTCCAGATTTTATCCACTCACGAATCTGCGCGAGTGGCATTTGCTGATCTTTTGGAGTTGAGGTAAGCCCTCAACTCTGTCTTGTCTTTAGAGGGTCCAGCAGCCGGCTGGCTGCTGCCTCTAGCAGATTTGGCAGTCCTGGAGGCTCCATCCTAGATTGCGTTATCGTCTTAGGCCTGAGAGTATCGGGGGTTTCTTCACTCCGGATTTTCTTGCGGAGTCATGCTCCCGAAGCATTCTTCAGGCCTGTTCTAGCCAGGAACGCAGGAGGATGCTGGAATCAGATTGTTCCCAGATCTCTCGAACCTTTTGGCGAGCTTCTTTTTTCTCTGGCCACCCTTTTTGGTGGCCGGTGCAGGGACGGCTGCTGGAGGAGCCGCTTGCAGTCACTGCTCATTATGAGAGTAGAGTATCTGGAGCAGATACGTGTTGGCTTGCATCTGCTCCATCAACTGTTAAAAATAGGGCATTGGAACTCCGCCCATTGCCCCATTGACCGTGGCACCAGCAGCATGGTCCTGGTCTAGGTAAGTAACGTCTCTAGCGGGATTGCTAGCTTGGACTTTCGTGTTCACCATTGTAGAGTCAGAATGTGAAAGAGAGCGATGTTCAGAGTACTGGTTGGCTTTTGTAAGCATTTCCCACAGACTGTACCAATGATGCGTACCTGGATCCGACTTCGAATAGATTTGGATTCGTTTGGATTGTTGGTCTGGCTCCGTTCGCTGAGTGTGAATCTTGTACACCACTAAAACGAGCAAGAGGTCAGTGTGTTGGTGGGATGTTGCCCCACCGAAAATATTTCGACGCTCAAATCAGTATAGCCTTTGGCGGTTGGAGAAGGTAATGCTGAAAAGCAAGAGAAAGGGAGAGAGTTGGTTTGTTGGGAGTGCTAGCTTGTCGATGACGTGAGCAATTGCTTTCTACTCACGGGGAGCGTAAGGAAACGATATTCCGAAAGCGTGGAAGCTTCCGAGAATGACTCTCGGGAAGCCGATCAAGTCTCCAGGAAGCTGGAGGAATTTGGTGTAATCTGAACGTCTGGAAGAGTTGAAGAGATAATGAGCCTTCGTCCAGCCCTCTGTCAGCGTTCGTGGCTATAAGGATCCTTTCTGTCAGCAAGAGCTTGGGTACGTGAGATCTCGAGTGTAGAAGCTCGTCTTAGAACGTAAGCGATTTCCTGTAAGAGCCTATGATTGTCAGTAAAAGCGTATTGATCGTAAGTCAGAACGCGTGAGGAAGAACTTGTCAATCAGGAGATGTGTATCAGAAGACGTGCTAGAAGGTGTGCTTCTGAGATTGTTTTTCTCAGAAGTTGTTCAAAAGAAGGTCTTTCCGAAGTCGTCCTTGAACCAGAGTTCTAGGGTTTTACTTAAGGTGGGCATGATGATCTCTTTTCTTTGTAATGCGTGATCTCCTGCCTTATTCTTGGTTGACCTGCCTTTCACAGTTGATGTCAGTTGCCAAACGGACCAAGATAGCTTCCTTTAATGGCGGTCTGTGACTTTCCAAACCGATCACCTTCCTTCTGTGAATGTTATCGTTGGAGAGCTCCAGTTGGCAGAAAATGGAAAAAATATGGCGCCTTCCTTATGGGAAAGGCGCTGATTTTTTTAATGCCCATTTTGGAAGCCGGCTGGGATCGTGGAAGATTCTAGAAAGGCCGTTGCTGGCCGTCTGATGGATCGTGGGCTCAAATGGGCCAGGTCCGTAACCATAAAAAGTCATTGTTGGGCCTACTGTTACTGTACGTCCGGTCAACGCTTGAGTTGACCGTCTACACGTGAGTAGGCCGTCTGCTGAGGTCTGAACGATCAACATTGGCGTTGGCCATCCTGAGACTTTTAGGGTTTGAGCATGCGTTTCCAGTTGGGCCGTTCACGAGTTGACCGTCTAGTAGACCGTCTTGGGCCTACGTTGACTTTGGGACAACCTATTTTTGGTATACCTATCAATATATATATATATATATATATATATATGTTAAAATAGCAAATAACTTATTGGAAATTATTTTTTTAAAAAAAATGTGAACTTTTTCCCTTTAAGACGGAATTTACGACGAAATGCAGAACCTGCCTCAGCCCATTAACTTCAAAGCCCAATGCTTCGAAGCCCATTCTATAAAAGTTTATCATTGCCCGGCCCCATAATATGAAAATTATTTTCGTGGGAACCCTCTCTCGTTCTGTCTCCCCCTAAGGCCGCCATAGATTTGTCAATGTTCTCACCATTTTCGACTGAATGTCACTCATCTCAGAGAAGAGTTTACTGAATTCAACCAGGGGCTGAGAAGTTCCTACCATATTCCTTAAGGTTTACATCGATGCGTATTTATCTTATGGCAGATAAGCTCCGTGTCTGAGAGACAGAGAGACGGCAACCTATATTTCATGGTAAGTTCAATTTTCGTTTTTGATTTGTGTTTTTTTGTCGGTTGGTGTTGATTTCAGTTTTTTCTTTTGCAATTTATCTGCTTGGAGCATGGAAATGCTTATTTACTTTGTGTTATTAGTTGTGTTTTTATTCTAATTTCCATGGTAATGAGAAAGCCGGGTAACTAGGATTTGGTAGCTCTAAGAGGTCCTGTGTTATTGACAAATATCCTGTTATATGTAATTCATGAGGAAAACTATCAAAAATATTATCAATTTTTTATACGTGTAAAATTATATTATCAGAGTTTCACATCTTCATATTTATTCTTAGTTTTTATTTCAATATTAATTTATTCTATCTGAAAAATAAGCTAAAATTCATGTAATTTAAATTTGTATTAAAATGAAATCAAAATTGAAATAAAAGTTGAAACTAGCACTGGATGGAATTGGAAAGGTTGAGTACATTTTTGACAATTTTTCCATAATTTATGTCTGTATGAGAAGTTATTGTGGCTGAGTCAGGTTGAATAATCACAATATATTTGATTAGTAATTTTCTTGGGGTTGGATAGGAGAAAATGAAGCTTATTCAGGTTGCATTTCGACCTGTAAGTGTTGGATTGTCGCATCAAATCTGGGGGCATCCCTTCACCAGGACTCTTTCTATAAATGCAACTTCTGGTAATTTTGATGTTTCTTCTTTCCTGTCATTTATGAATTCCTTGTTTCATTCGTCACTTGCATTTGTTTCAAAAATACAAAGAAGCTATTGATGTATTCCAATCTGGAAAAATCTTGATAACAAGTGGAATACAAGAAAATCAACCAAAAGATAAATCTTGGGCCGTAAGCATGCTGAGTAGGGTGGAGTATTACTTTGATCAGGCTTGTTTGTTATTTGGATAAGCTTAGGCTTAGGCTTGACAGGAGTCAAAAGAGTTCTGTCGAATTTACTGCTAGTCTAACTCATGTAACCTGATTTGTCATAGAGGAATGTTGCAGATATTACCCTGCTCAAGCACTTTTGTTAGCTAAATGATTTCATAAGCAGGCATTGGTTCAACTCGTTAAACTTTTATGAGAACTCTTGCCTATGTCGATTACATCAGGTTCCCTACTTTAGTTTGTAGACCACTAATTAAAACTGGGGATTGCTTTTACATCTCATATAAAATTTGTACCAACAGCCTCTGTTGTCACTTAAAATAGCATAGAAAGTACAGTAGGCACGGTTTTGAGAAACAAAAGGGTGAACCAAACTCACGTCATGCTCATTTAATATCCCTCTATGAAACCCATAGGTATTCACTACTGAATAAAAAAATAAGTAAAAGTGTACTATGGGTCATGTGGAGATTATTTCATCATAGATGATGCTTTTGCTTTAGTTGACAAGAATGAATCCATGGAGCTGGGGTTTTATGAGAGGTTTTCCTTGTTTTTTTGGGGTTGTTTGGGTGGGTGTAGGGTGGGGTAGAGGAAAGGGGAGCTGTATGGTTTAATGCTTTTTGACTTGAGAATTTGACATGTATTAAGTGAACAAAAAATGAATCCCAATTTAGACATATTGGTAAAGGTGTTTTTTGATGTAGCAGATGCAGGTGCAACTTTGTCAGGAAACTTGTGTAGATTTTTTTTTTTATTCTATTATTGATGACGGGGGCTTTTTTTTTTCAGGGGGAGGGGGCGGGAGTTGTGCCCCCGAAGCACCCATTAGTTTATTTTTCGATTCATGAATAATCTTCTGATGTTCTTTTGAGTATAGATGTGTTGTAAGGATTTGATAGGACTTTCTTATTGTAGTGTGGCATTGTGATATGATCTATTATTGCTCTTGCTTTGTCTAAATTTTTAATAGGTACTGTAAACAATGACAACCAAAATGCTCATTCATTTGAGTCTGCTATTGAGTTTGAGAGGCGAATCTTTGATGGGATCTCCGGGGATATTTCAAACCCCTTTTTCCAAAAGCTTGATAGACTTGAGAAGGCTCGTGGTAGATTTGGCCCGGATTCTCAGCTTAATGGAGGGGACAAATCTGATGTACTTGATGGATTGGATGAGAGTTTCAGTACATTGTCAGATGGGATGGAAGGAAAATTAAAGAAGGCAGCTACATATTTTGAGTTCAATCCGGAGGAGATTGAGCAAGATGATTATACTTTCAGACCAGATATGAATTTCCAGTGGGGGATGACTTATGAACTGAAGGTATGTGGTGGAGTGGAATTTTGTACCCTCGATATTGATATTTTTTGGCATTACAACAAAAACATAGTACGTAGTATTGGTGATACATCACAATGTGTCAGCCGTTATTAAAAATCTCAGCCAATATATACCCAATGTTTCCCTGTATATTTGTAGATATTTGCCCTTTGTGTTTCAATTCACAAAAAAAATTTTGTGGTGATGCATATCGTTTGATATGGTTGATACCGATATGTACATGATTAATACTGATATTTTGATTGACATTTTGGCAGTATGCATCTCTTATATTATTCCATGACTCTGTTCTGTGGCTCTGATAGACTGATACTATATTTTGGATTTCTTAAAGTTGTCTCGTGTTCATTTGTTTTATTGTACACAGGATCTTGACCTAAACAAACGAGGAGTATGGAAACCTTTCAAAAGACAGGAGTTTCAAGTGACTACGGAGGAAGTTTTGAGGAAAGCTGATTTCAGGGTGAGCACATATAGCTGAATCCAGGAATTTGAAACTCGATTGCCCTCCCTCTCTCCCTCACTCCCTCCCCTCCTCCTTTCCTCATCCAGGGGAGGAATTAGTTGTTTGCACTTTTGCTTGCACAGATGGAATAAGCTTCTTGCTATCTATGTAGTTTTCTTTGAATAAATTCAAAATGATGTGATCCTTCATTGTATCCTGCTCGTAGCAGGAGTTTCATGCATTAGGTTATCTCTTTTTTGTGGACTATGTGGTCAGTTTATACGTGTTTAATAGGGTTCCTGGTTTTACAAATAACTGAAAATATCATCCAAATAATATTCATTTTATTGATTACCGTTTTTGTAAGCTTAACCAGTTATTTGAGATTCATGTGAATTGATTTCTGGATCCTTGTAATATTCAGAGTTACCAAACATCACCTGTAGGCCTGCCTACCAACTTTCCTAGGCCAGTGGCATAGGTTCAATTCGCACCAAAAGGACTAAAAATTTTGCCACTCTAGATTTCCTTTTCTTATTTGTTGTCATTAATGATTGCACCCTTTTCTTATTCTGCTTCTTGGTGGTATTTTTTCCCTTCTAGGTTCTCCGGGGCTTTAGCCAGTGTCAAATGTTGTCTTTTGAGAATGGGTTCCTCTGAATGGTTATAGCGATAATCAATGGATCTCTTATTATTGTTCTTTGTCCTGGTAAGGTAGAATCCCCTGCTATGCTTGGCTAACTGGGCTTTCAGGTACTTACCCGTAAAACCATTCGTTAGGTAAGCCCAACATGTAATAATAGGAATTGAACCCGTGACCATGGACTTAACTAGAACACCTTAAGTAGTTCTTACCAAGTCCGCCAACCAAAATTCTTTATAATTGCTCTTGTTGCTTAATTTTTCATTTATCTGCGTTCAATGGTTGCTGCTATTTCTATTAAAGCTTGTGCAGACTGTTTGTCTGGACTCCTGATGTGGCTGATTCCCTTGCCATTCTTGATTCGCAGTAGTGATTCATATAATGTGATTTATCTTTGCTTGCATGCCACCAACATGTCGATGGTCTATCTACAGAATGTGAGATTCCTTGCCAACTTCATCACAGATGCTGGAATTATCATCAAAAGGAGCAAGGTGAGTTTTATCTTGATCTTAGCTTCATCCCGAGCAATTGAAATGCCACTTTGTTCTCTATATCTTTATCTGTCTTTGTCGGGATGTGACATTCTTGTGCCAATGGCTTAGCTCTCTTTCTTATTTAGGGTCTGACCTTGACTAAGATTGTCTGAGCTATGTTTTCTTGTACATTCCTCTAAGCATTTTAATATAATTAAGTACTCACCCCTTCCCCCACCCAAAAAAAAAAAGAAACACCCTAAAAAAAAGACTTTGTTGATGCCTAATCCTTTTTGTCGTGCATTATGAAGACTAAAATTAGTGCCAAAGCCCAGAGGAAAGTTGCTAGGGAGATCAAAACAGCGCGTGCGTTTGGACTCATGCCTTTCACTACGATGGGGACAAAAGCTTTTAAGTTCGGGAAAACTATGGAGGATCTCGATGAGGATTATGAATATGACAGTTACAATAATCGGATGGCTGTTGATGCGGATGTTAGTCCAGAGCAGTAGCTACACATTTATACTTGTTTGACCGGTTGGTGGAATATGTTCTCATATATTAACAATGATCGGTGAATTTTAGTCCCTTAGATAGCCTTTTGGGATTCCAGTAATATTCCATAAGCATTTTATAATGACGTGACATTCTATTCATATATCCATCAATAATGATGGACCTATAAAAGAAGATATGAATAGAGGAAACATCACATCAAAATCAGTATATAAAGGGTGTCCAAAAAGAATGGCCTGATGGTACTAAGCTATTCTAGAATGAATTTCGCATCCTCAGCCTTAGTCTTTATGTTTTTTTCTGCTTTGGGATCACCATGTGGATGATGATGGTGACTTTTAAATAATACAAACTGATGTGTGGCCTTCCCCCACCCCACTTCCCGGATGCTATTTCGGTTTTCAATGTGATTTTTAGTGCATTGCTCTTCATTTCTTCTGATGTTTCAATAAAAACAAGCAATCTCATTATACAGAAAGTATAGTATAGAAAAGTGTGTATTGTTTTCCGTAGGGCCTACCTCCCAATCCACAGTAGATAGATGGTGTTGCTGCTGTTGTGAAATTAACAATTTTCCGTGCTGCTGTGAAATGAGTGATCATTGTGCTGCTGCTGAGGGTGGTGGAGTATCGCATGGCCCTCCAGTCATTGAAGATTATGGATTTAATTTGCTAATGATAATATGTCAATGTTTCCTTGAAGTCAACATGATTCAAAACTGGTGATTCTAAGCACGGTATCACCTAACTGACTTTAAGGGTCTGTTTGGTGTGAGATAACATCTCATATGCACACTTTTCATATGATTTGGTACAAATTACCATATCGATAATCTTTAGGGATGCTCTTTTACATTCCAATAAGAGGCTGGGTTTAAAAATGGAGGTATATATTGGACTATTTTATTAGCAATTATCCCTCTTTTGTTGGTATTTTTGCACCTCACTCCAGTTTGGGAAACATGGAGAATGAATTAGCGGACTTTAAGGGTCAGTTTGGTGTGAGATAACATCTCATATGCACACTTTTCATATGATTTGGTACAAATTACCATATCGATAATCTTTAGG
>JAOVVI020019059.1:0-10207 GCA_028571085.2 Nepenthes alata
TCATTAAGGTAAGAATTAAATTAGAAATTCAGTGAATAACAGTAGAAGATTGAAACGAAACCTCAATTATGACAAATAATAATCAAGAGTTAGAAACAACTGACGTAAATTTTGATACAAGTATAGCAAAAGCAAGAGTAAAAAAAAATGAGAGATTTAAGTTAACAATATTTCTCACACCACAGAAATCGTGTGGATAAGAAGAATTGCCAAACAAATAAAATTGCAATCAACAGGAGTATTACCTTGCATATTTTATTCTTCGAACAATAAACTAATTGGAAAACATACACTGGGCAGCAACAAGACTCAATGATTAAAAAAATAAGTTCATATGTTTACTAGAATACTGCAATAAGCTAAGAAACTGTAGTGATATTGCAGAAGTGCCTTTGAGTACCCAGGCCATGGTGGTTCATTGATGGATGAAAATATCGGTTGACATCTAAAATAGTAGCCAATATGTATAGGTATTGGGAAGTGCTAATACCCGAAAAATGTCACAATATGTCATTTTCAATGCTTTGTTTTGCTCTTGGAAACTTGAGTCCATATGTTTTAAATATCCCTATATCCTAAATGTTTAAAAAAATCTAAATCTACATATTTTATAGAGAAATAAGACATGAATAGATCAAAATTTGGGATACTTTTCAATGATCAAGAAAAATATCAAAATTAATTTTAAAAAAATTGACAAAAACTCCTCATATCAATAAAAAGATGATTAAATACGGTAAAATTTCATTACACAACTCAATTTTCATATGATCACGAAATAAATGGTATCCACCGAAGTCCAATACAGATACTTGCATGTCAAATTGATTTTTAAGCAATGAAAAAGACTTGATATACATTGTGTACTGCTAAACTCTTAAATGTCCAAGAAAATACACTTAATGTTTTGCAAACTTCCAATGTTCCTCACAGCTGAAGGAAGATATGCTCTGGTTTAAAATCATCACTTATATATATATATAGTATAGGATACAATTGATACATTATCCTTCAAATTCAGTCAAAGCCAACACGATGACATACCTTCCAAAATATAGCCTCTTGATGATATATGCACTAATCAGCCCAGTCTGCATGGAAAACAGCACAATGTCAGTCATTGAACAACAATAACTTCACATGGGCGTAGAAAAAATGGGATGATAAACACAAAGTAGTATATTGAAGGAGGGAAGAATTCTTACAATTACTCCCAGGAAAGTGCTTGTGAAAAATAAATATAACAAGTTGGCAATAAACCGCAAAGGAATTCTTGCATCAATATGTGTGAGGTCAAAGCTCTGGATTGCTTTAAAAAGCACGACCGATGTAGCATCATTTACGACACCTTCACCAAACACAAGACTGTAAAGCAGAGGTGTCTCGTCCTGATTAAGCACCTGCTCCATTGGATGATTAATTTCTGTCAATATAACATCTTTTTTGTATAAATGCTCCAAGGCCATATTATGTACCCACCAGCAACGTGCAAACGGAATCAGTTGCAGCAAATATTGCACCAATTGCTAAAAGAAATTGAGAAAACATTATGGTAACATGTGAAGAATGTAAAACTGGAAAACAGGAAAAGTATTTTTTTAAGAGAAAATACCAAGATAATCGCCCACATCCAGAGAACCAACATCCAATTTTTTTAAAAATTGCATGGATCCTGCATCAAAGATCAGAAAATTGCATTCACAAGCTGATACCAAAATGCTCTTCACTTGTTGGCAATGCAACCAACAAAGCCATAAAATGACAGAACCAACAAATTCCCTGGACAAGGAGCAGAAATTGATCTAGAAGAACGAAAAATAAAGCTTTCATTCTGTTGCCCCGTCAAATAGAGAAAACTGACGCAAATTACTCCAAGTATTACTATTCAACTTGTTTTCAACCTTTGCACAGGACTAGGTCGAGAGAAAACCTTGTTGATTAACATGAGTTGCCATAAGATGCAGACAACCTAGCAGTGCCATTCAATTTACAAGAGCTTTTGCCCAGTCTTTTGCTAAACATATGTATGATATTTTTTTTTGGTAACATATGTATGGGATTTTCGAATATCTTATTCAGAGTTTTCCAGAAAAAACATAATAATATGATTCCACATTGATACATATTTTTTTGGTCAATATATTGACACAAATTGACTTAACAGTTCACATCTTTCTTTCTGGTCCATGTTTTTATCTAAAACGATTTTCATTTCAAATTTACTATTACAAAATTATGATGACACAAATCCAATGGCGTCCAAGTTAATTATATCCTAGTTCACGTCACTTTCTGGGAAGTACACCAAAACACTTCCACCCCCGATTCCCCACCTACAATGTATCAAAACATTAGACTATGATAAAAAACAGTCATGGAAAGTATTACCGTTCACTGGCACACTAACAAACACTGCAGGAATTGAGTTGTCAAATCACAGAGAAAGAAAAAGTGGAAGTAGCAATAACACTAACGTGCAATACTTGGGATTATTTCATAACCGTTCATTTGGGGTCCGACAAAAGATTCAATCATACAACTTTGAATAAAACATCTCAATCAAGCACACTGAAGAACCTGAATGTATGTCACGTTTCAATTAGACAAAACTTACTAAATTTTAGTCATGTCACATTTCTTTGTTGCTCCATCAGCAATTCTACACTTCTCCATCACATTACAGTTTTCATGGGAACGATTAATTGCCACGTTACCCACCACGTAAAAATTATTAATGATCAAAATACCAATAGAATATATGGAACATGCATTGCATGTGTTGATTTATGTAGAGAAGGGTAAACTTTCAACCATACGATCAAGTATGAATGCAACAAAACGTCAGAACAATAAAACCATCCATACTATAACCCCTGAGATATACATTGATCTTCCCCTTCCATTGTTGCAATACGTTTCCCACCCCCCCTTCCCTTCTTCTGAGACAGCCAGAAAAATAAAGAAGAAGAAAAAGAAGCTGCTTTCATCGGCTGTGAGGTCAAGAATTCGAGGCCATAGGAAACCGAGATCATTACCTCTCCTTCAACGGGGTTGGGAATGGACATTGACAGGGTAGGGCAGAGGGAAGGGAAATTTTTTCATAGAAATATTAGACAAAAATATTGTCAAGTCAGCAAAAAGACTAACAGTGCAGGCAAGTTATCACATTACAAACAGACCAAGGTGTCACGTTCCAAATTTCTCTCTTTATGCAAAGAAAATGGCAAAAATTCAATGTGAATTTCTGGCTTTTTTTACTAACAAGTAACAACGATTTTCCTGTCACATCACTATTAAGAAGATAGACAGAGAGATTGCGCATATGAAGTCTGAAGATATACCAAGTGATATGATACAGAATGATATCAGTGTACCCAGAGCTCCAAACATCATGATTGTAATAAAGTTCCTGAAAAATTGCTTCTTTTTCACTTGAAACCTGGCATTAAAAAAAAAAGATATCAACAACAATTGTTTTGCAACGATGGAATACTGGTGTAAAAATTGAGTTTGTCTGGCAAGGACGGAATACTTGGGGATGTTGTCTCGTTTAAAAGGTACAAAAACTTTTCCTGATCGAAAACCGGGTGTCAAGAAAAAGAGGAATTCAATCGATTGCAAATACAACTTAAACTGACACAGCAGAAGGTAGCATCCGTTGAACTTTCTTTTGCCTTCTTAACAAAATAAATCAGAATAAAGGGTAACATTATCCTCCCATAGCCCCCACCCCTGGCAAGAAAAAAAAAAACTAAGAAAATATACTAGTTATACATGTAAGATGCTTTTTGCACTAATAATAAGCCATTTATGTCAATTATTCCTGACATGTTGACAAGAGCGAGTATTTTTGGTGAAGACACATAATTATCCAATTTAATAGTAGAGTCCCATTCTTACAACAAGAAATTTGACCAGAAAGTGTGAGCGAGGGTGCACTTGTGCTAATAATTTCATCAAAGATTTATCTAATCTCCCCCATAAAAACAAAGAGAAGTGTCTTGGCTATCTATTGTGAAGCCCTGATGCTCTGACTAGATGAGGCACCAAATGCCCCTGCTCCCTTAAATTTCCAAGTTATTGACAATCACAATGGCAACAAAACTGGCGTGAGCGTGTGCATAGCTGTCAGAGTTAAAAGAGTAGCTCATTGCACCACAAATTTGGCTCATTAATCCCGTTAAGATCCCTATGACATTGAATTAGTCAAGCACAAGCTAAAATACTTGTTCTATTAACAATTCAATATTTTGAAAAGGTACTATCAGCCACATCCTAGTAAAATAAACCAAATTGTTCAAGCACAAATTATGGTACCTCAATAAAAGCTTTGTTCGAGTTTGTTCTTAAAGTTTAACATGGCAAACTCAGGCCTAATTTTAAACTCGTAAATTTCACAAGCAGCCTAAGCAACATACTATGCAGTTTGACTTGTATAAAGCCCTACACATTTGCCACATCTGTATATCCTTAATAACAAATGCACAGATATTTATGGATAGAGAATGCCAAGAAGGGCAGCACCCAAATAAATAAAAGATAAACAAGTGGGAATTCCAAATCAAAAACTCTGCTGACAAAGGCTTAATATATTACCAAGATGGGAAATAAATGCATGAGATTGGGTGTCATAGCCTTTATACACAAAATAGAATCAAGTAAATCAGCAACCAGCTCAAGAAAGGATCAACTGAATAATGCAGAGAAGGGGAAAAACATGGGAGACGGAAGAAGAAGCAAGGACTACTAGGGAGGGGGAAGAAGAGACATGAAAGGGGAGTGGAAGAAGCAGCAGGGGAACATAGAGAGAGAGAGAGAGAAAATTAAACAATAGCCATACTTCTAATATCACTCATCAAAACTACAAAAATACAAAAAATATGGTCCTCATATAGGCATCTACTCCAATGTTAACTAGAAAAAAACTTCAGAAAAAACGATTACATAATATGAAAATAACAATTAGGAAATAATTATTAATTTCTCAACAAAAACAAATCAAAATATGGAAATAATGTACTAAAATTCTAATCATTCCAGGAAATACTAGAAGCTACTAATGTTATAAAATTGCAGTAACCTCCCTAATATAGTAAAATTATAACCTATATGTATTAAATAAACTCATGTTCTCATTATTGACACTTTGAACAATTTCAACACAACTTTTTCTTCATTTATAAAAGATTCACAAGCTCCCACTTCATCATCAAAAGGGCCATTGTGGACCCTCTAGATTTGTCTATGGTACAAATACCTTCCCAATGACCTTCTTAATTTTTTAGGAAAAATAATAATAAGAGATACTTCAAAGTTGAATTGGATTTCCACACAACTTTCCCATGGAAATCACTATCCACATCATTAACCCTTTATTATAAAGACTCACCGCTTCTAATTGGCGACCTAGTATGCTAAATCACACTGTTGTCATTCAATGAAGCGAATTGTAAATACTCACCACTTCAAATTGGCCACCTGGTATGCTAAATCACTGTTATTATCTGATGGAGAAAATTGAGCAACCAAGGAGACCCTATACAGATGCAAAGTCCGATTATTGTGATTCCTGACCAATCTGATCAGAACTAGTTGCCAGATTTCCTGGAAACAGAGCTGCCACATCGCAAGTTATCACATTCCAGCCAAGAACCATTACCGAAGTCCCTCATGCTACAGCTAAAGTGAAGACAAAGATTTTATCCATTTTTTGTGTTTCCAATAGTTACCCAATGAAGTTCCCAAAGATCACATGTTAGTTCCATCCATGACCACTATTTACATTCTAACTCACTTCTGTAATCTTCCCTGTCCACCATGGATCTTTTGAAGTTATCGACATTTCCTCCCAAAATGCTCCTTTTAGACCAGGAAAGTTATCATTCCTCAACAAGTGAAACTTAACCACCTTTCAAAAAGTTTCTGACACAATAACTAGTTTGCTAGGAAATGAGGATGGCATTACCAAAGAAATGTTAACTACATAGGCTAAGTTGATATTCTGGTTCTTGTTAACGTAAGCCTTCTTCCTTGTGAAATATACATGTATTGCAGCATTCAGTGTTTCATTCAGATTTTCACTAGCAAGCTGCCATGCACTATTGTCATAGCACCCAGCAGCCCAACCAAGGTGATTGGTTGAGAACTAGCACCCATTACAGCCCACCATACAAGCTATCCAGGCATCATCGCCATGACCCACAGGTCATATGATGAAACAAACTACTCAAGCTTAATATATCATCTCTAGAAGTGCCTTCAAATTGCTTCTGCGAGATGACCAAGCTCAATCAATATGTTGACCTCGCCAGCCATGTGTGATTAGTTTCCAGTAATCTCAACTAACTTGCTCAGCCTTAGGTGTTCAGGCAGTGACCACAGAAACGTGAACTTACCATGGAACTGTTGCATAGCTTTATTAACTCTTCAAGTACTCATAACAAGAAAAGCCTGTGAGGCGTGAGCACATTCATAGACACAACACTTTCAACTGTTTTAGAAAGTCTCACTGAAAAAGAAGAGATTGCAACATTAGAAGATGGGCAACAAAAAGCTGAGGTAATGAGCTTGTGGTAGCATTCATGTCGAAGAATGACTTAGTAAATGGAATCAAAATGGGCTTGTCTAAATTAGGAACATGCGGCCAAGCTACGCCTAGGAATTGGAATCAGATGGTCTATTCTAAGAAGAACAGGGACTAAAGTGTCGTTGTCAAGACATGAACAAGTTTTGACATGTTCCGGCACGTGTCCAAATTTGTATCTTATCTATTTGACGCCGACATGCTTCAACACGTTTGGAGACATTGAGTAATTTTGTAATTCAAAAAATAGGATTTGTAAAATTAATTAGGGAAAATTTAGGTCATTCTTTAGTATGTTTTTGCCCAACTCATTTATATTAGTTCATTTCTACCTATGGATTTTTTCTTCTTGTAAAATTGTTTATTGGATGAGAAAATAAGAAATATGTATTTTACTTATGGGCAATTTACTATAAAATAACATTATTCATGAATTATATTCTCATATCTATAAATCAAGTATAACTTTTAGTTAGTCTACCCCAGCATTCCGTGTTGTTGTTATCAAAAAAATAAAGTGTCAGTGTTGTGTTATTTCTCTATCCCCAATGGGTGTCCAAGCTTCTTAGGCCATTTCTATTCATCATGTTTCATCATGGGGTGATCACATTTTGATTTCAATTTAAGGGGGATGGAATTATCTACCCTATGAATACAATAACCACAAAGGTTTCACTTTGATTCCAATTCCATGCTCGAGTAAACAAGTAGGGGGAGATTTGTGATTCTAATACCAAGCTCTGGACCAAATGGTCATTTTTTTAAACAAAACAAAAATAAATTCTCCCAACATAAACACCTATCATACTTGTTCATCGCTAACAAAATCAATTAGGTTGGTCCCCAAGACACAGTAGCCACATCATAACCCACAAACACAGGTGGACATGAACAATTGAGAAGGAAAATAGAAAATTCAGCATACCCAGCATTAAATATGATTGGTGGAAGCAGGTATATAAAGAAAATTTCTTCACTGAATACCAAAACATGCGAACTCTTTCCTCCACTAAGCAGAAGAATTACAACTCCAGTGCACAAACCCTGCCAACTCCCACTTAATCAAATTATACATCATCTATAAAGCCATATTTAGAAAACAGAAATATTAAGTGTCATAAGAAGTGGAGCAAACGTGATTCAATTCTATATAAAAAACTCACAATTAATAGAGCAGTGATAGAAGCATTCATCCATCGAGTCTCCTCCACTAGGTGACCAATTACAATACAAGCAAGAAGGAGTGCCACAAATAGGTTGATCGAGATGATGGAATTATAGTCAGAAGTGGACAGCATTTCTGACCTCGCAAATAAAGAACTCAACTGCAAAGCTATTGAGTAAGACTCGTGTACAGTACAATCACGTCCAACAATCAGCTACAAGATTTTGCAAGGATTGTTCTAGCGAACCCAACACAGATGTATTTGGTGATTTCTCAAGACCTATGTTTCCAAACTGTCCATCTCAACAACCTCGGGAACTCATGAGCCATACAAACCCTGCGCCACAGAATTTCAATTATAAGAAGAAGATAATACAGATTAATTCCAAAGAATCTTAACCTAATTTGTTTTTCCTTCATCTGTATGGCCTGAGAACTAAACCCTCTGAATATGAAAGTTGAACCAAGTTCTCAAGTCGATCATTGGAAAATGTTTCAGAAAGGGGGAAATTAAACTTATTCTAGCATATTTTTCAATGGGTTCAAAGAACGCAGCCCTTGTTGGCCGATAGACTGACCAAGTCAAACGCATGAGCTGAATTCTACTATTACTTTCGAATTCTCAATAGACAACAGAACAATGAATATCAAATTTGTTGAGTGATACATGAATTTGTTACTGCAAGTTCCTTAAATGGTGTGCTTGTATGATATCCACAGTTTTTCTTTCATATAATTACTCAGTATGGGTGGAGAGAATGCATTTCTAATATCAAAGGACACCTTTTAACACGCTTGCATAACCTGGATACGTCGTATCTCATTTGTCAATGATAAAACTCATCCAACAAATTCGTATCAATAACCATATGAAATCATGCAAGGAAATGAAATATACCAGTATGCATTCAAAAGAGATGAACGGAGATAAAGAATACAATTCCTCAGTCTTTGATTCCTTGCTTAGAATCTTCCGAAGATGAGTCATAAAAGGACGGTCGCGCAATTGTAGCTAGTAATCTTAGCAAGAACAAGCGCTTTTTACGAAGAGAGAGACAGACAGAACTGCCGGAGGTAGCCTCGTGTGAAATCTCTGGCAAGAGTGATATGGAATTTGGGAGTACTTACATCCAAACCAGAAAATAGAAATTTAGAATCAGAAAGTAGAGGATGACGAGATAACGGCAATAGAAGCTGGAGATGTTTAGAATCATAGAGAAAATGACAGAAAATCAATTAATTGGAACAACAAAATTCGAGCTTCTCAGAACGTGAATAAGAGACAGTGGAAGCTTGGAGGAGACAGTGCGAGGAGGAGGGGGAGACACAGAGGCGAGATACGCGGGCGAGCATAGAGGGACACAAAAAATAAACGTAACGTATTTTTAATTTATAAAATATTTTTTTTATTTTTAAAAACAAAATTAATTTAATTCGTTTGAATAAAATTATTAATTAAATACTTTAATAATCAAGAATTAATAATCCCTCGGTTCGTGTATATCAATTATCATTTGATTAAATAATTTTGAATTTAGGTAATATTAATCCAACTGATAATATTTAATAGTTTTAAAATAATATACCATATAAATATTTTAATTATTTATTTATAAAATGTTAAAATATCTAAATACTTATATTATAAAAAATAATAACAAAAAAGTTTATTTATTGATAAATACGTTAGTAGTTGGTAGCCCCAAACAAGAGAAACGGCCCAAATTCATAATGGTTCATTAGTGCCTGGATGGTCAGCACTTATCGTTGACCGGTCAAAATGCCAATAAGTCAGGAGAAGTCCAAAAACAGAATGGCTCACTTGGGGCTAAGACGATCAACTCTTCCATTGACCGAATGTATGACCAGTAGGTTGTTTGCAAACCAAGCCTCAAGTGGGCCAAGCCCATTTTGGTCCACGCAATCGCCCTCAATCAGTAACAGACTTCTCCTCTAATTTAGTGCTCTTCACAGAAAGTAATCTCCACTACAACAGTAATCAGCAGATTCAACGCACGTCCCTAAAGAAAAGTGCCAGAATCATTTTCATATCTGCTGAAAACCCTGATAGTTACAGAGCACAAAAGAAAAGTGATCAATCCAGCAACCATTACTGTCATAAAGACTTCACGCCATAAAAGGCAATAATCCAAATAAAGTATGGGAATCAAACCCTTATGCATAAAGAAGGCACCCAAAGTAGCGCTTATAAAAAGTCACGGAGTCCTCACTCCGAGGCAAGCCTTCATTCACCCACAATAAGCTTACATGCTTCAAACTGTAAACATTCTCTCTCTCTTTACCACTACATTCCTAGCGAATACAATGTTTAGAGTCAACGCTCCTCACGAGCCAATAAAGCCTCTCTCAACGAGAGCACTCACCCATTTTAAACACTCTCTATATTTCCTTACATTCTTTATTTTCACATTCTTAATGCGAATGATATTTATTGATTC
>JAOVVI020019060.1:0-10207 GCA_028571085.2 Nepenthes alata
CTAAATCCAAGTTGGAAAAACACTTGGAGATAGATCATTACTTCTGTATCTTTTTTCCACTTTCATTTATAATACTAACTTACTTACCAAAAAAACCTGGGCATGGCATAGACAAGGTACATCGGCCAGACAAAACTTAAGTACATTAGCTCCATCAATCCCCGACAACTGAACCGACAGTCACATACACATAGAGCAGCTTCTGACATCAGTCAAAAAGGAACTTTTAGCTGAACCAAAGAAACAGGGGCGGGTGACAAAACAACAAAACAAATCATTCGGGGGGTGGAGTTTTTTTTTTAGCAGCAACCAACAACATCCAAACCATCGGATGAACCAAAAAAAAATCAGGGGCGGGCGACAGCTGTAAAGAATTTTTTTTTGTGAGTGTGTGTGTGTGTGAGTGTGCTAGTGAATATGTGTGAGTGAGAGAACCCCCAGGTCAACACCGTCAGAAGCCAATCCAGCCAACAAAACTGAAGAAAGACAGGAGATCCACTACGAGTTCCAAAAAATCGGGTGTGGTCGGTCCACTCTTTTGGTATCATCAATAGAGGTTATCAGTTTGGACCTCACGACATTGATAATAAGAGAACAAATATGAGAGATGTCCTGTGGGGGGGAGTTTGACAAATGTGGTTGTTACGCTCATTCCAAATAAAATAGACCATAGCCGTAAGAGAGAGCCTGGAAAATTTTCCCTTTCCATTTATTTGCAGCCCAACATCTCTTCTGGGACCATTAAGGGTAAGGCCAGTGAATTCCAACACGTCCTTGAATCATGCGCCAAAGGGATTTAGAAAAGGGGCAGGAGAAGAAGAGGTGCTTATGATCATCATCGTCAGTCATGCATAAAGAGCATGTAGTGGATAGATTGGGGACTCCATGAAGTCGGCTAAGGGTGGTAAGTCTGCCACTAATGGCCAACCAAAGAGAGAAGGCATGGGTAAGGATGTGGGATGGGCCCCATACTAAGGCAGCCTAGCTTATTTTTGGTTTGAGTGGATGGATGAGGAAATAGGCAGACCGGGTCAAAAACAGGCCATCAGCTCTACCGTTCCATTGCACTGAGTCCTTACGACGGGCATTGAGGAGATAGCAGGACATGTTCTCCGCAAGATGGTAAACCTCCAAATCATAAGGGTTAGGCCAAGACCATTGATCATCCCGAATAATGGCAGTGACTTTTGCATCCCATGCAAGGCCAGAGGCCAATCGGGCACGGTCAGTGCTCACATCGCTTAGCGGGTCCAGAGCGCAAAATAAATGGACAGAGCCTTTCCTTCATATTTTCCATGTGACTGTGCCCCGATCCCAAAATATATGTGAAATGGTCAAGGATTAATTGCTAGACCTTGCTTATACTCTAGGTGTAGGAACTTTCTTCCTTAATTAAAGAGAGGATGCGATTTTGATTACAATTGCTAGCAACCGCTCGGAAGAAGAATTTAGTGCATTGATCACCATCCTTTAACCAATTACATTTGGCTTTTTGCTGAACAAAATCTAACTCTCGAACAATTGCCCTTGTATAAGCAGCCTTACATTTCGTCTCCTCCCCAGCATCAGTAGACCTTTTCTGAGCTTCTTCCAAGAGACTCCAGGACCGAGGTACTTCCTCATGGACATTACCCAGCTTAATATTGAGATGTTTCAAGCGCCTCTTGGTGAGATTTAATCTAGTTGCAAGCTGGAACATAGGGACTCCCTTAACATCCGCTTTCCACACCTCACTCACGATCTGCCGAAATTGGGAATGAGAAGAAAGGAAATTATTAAATCTAAACATGCCTTTTCGAAAATCTGGCTCTTCCAACAAACTAAAGATACTAGGAGAGTGGTCAGATAGCCTGGGAGGAAGAAAGGATGCTTTGCACACACCAAGTTGCACTAAAAAATTTCCATTAACAACAATCCGGTCAAGCTTCCTATAGATGCGAATAGAGGAATCCCTGCCATCATTCCACGTATAAAATAGGCCATCATGGCTCACATCCATGAGATCACAGTAAAAAAGACAACCATCCAAATCGGTGGAACTTCTGGCATGCCAAATGCCACCCAGCCCTTCAGAAGAGGTTCTTATGGCATTAAAATCTCCCAGCACTGCCCACGCCATATTGGGGAATTGTCTAGTGATGGACTGAAGAGAATCCCAAAGGGAATGACGCAGAATCTCCAAGTTGGCTCCATAGATGAAAGATATCATGCAGGACTTATTACTGGCTTTAAGATGAACTTTACAGAGAATAAATTGTTCCTCCTGAGATATAACATCAACCTCCATATGCTCCGGATCCCATCCCACCCAGATACGACCAGCAGAAGAAGATTAGTTCATAGTCCACTGCCAATTTGGCATTAGAGAGCTGGCTATAGATAAGGAATTACTCTCGTGGACCTTTGTTTCAACAACACCCGCAATGCTGCAACGCGAAGAGAGAAGGAATTGGTGGACTTCCTGACCCTTAATCTTGCCATTCAGCCCACGAATATTCCAACAGGAAACTTTAACCATGATTCAAAGGAGAAGGAGGAATTAAACTTTTAGGCCCCTATGACTTCCTTAGAAAAGCGTTTTGGCAACTTTAACCATTGCACAACGGGTTTGGCAGCGTTTTTGCGTCTGTCATATTGCTGAGGGTGCCAAAGGGTTCTTTCTATTTCAGTTTTCTTCTGATGCAAACTTAGAAGCTTGTTTGGCCAGAGGCAAGGTAAATCTTTATTTCTGAAATGTTGGTCACCGGGTATGCCTTTGGTAAAAGAGAATCTCAATTCTCTCCCAGTCTGGATAAAATTACGCAATGTCCCTGCTAAATACTGGACCCCTCTGGGGCTCAGTTGGATCAGCAGCGCAGTGGGTAAACCCATTCAACTTGATGCCTACACGGCTAGGATGGACCGATTGCATTATGCTCGAGTTTGCGTTGAAGTCAAGCATGATGTGATTCTCCCCTCAAATATATTCTTAAGTAAGTTTTTTGCAATTAAGGAGGAGTCTGTTGTTGAATTTGAGGTTGAATTACCTGGAAAACTATCAAGGAGAGGACATAGCTCTGCCCTGTGTCACTCTTAGTTGGTATGTCGCCCCATGGGTAGGAACCTGGAATCCAAAGGGATTCCTATCCCTCCTTCCATGTATAAGCTGAGTGAAGTTCAGCATAATGGACCAGGAAATGCTTCTGATTTGGGCCAATCTGATGTAGTTCTGTGGTCCGAGGTTCCTGGTGAGAAGGTGCCCTGTTTGGACCAGCCTGAGCTGGGCTCTGTTACAAATGGGTCTTGTAGTGAGGCCCCTGTATGTAGAGTGGTCATGGATTCTGATCTTAAGCCGTAGAATAAGGCTCTGAATGAGAGTGTGGTGCGGTCTGCTTCTGTGGTCCAGTCTGTTGAGGCTCCGAGTAGAGCTTCACACAGTTGGAAGGCCCCAGGGGTCGCTGAAGAGGTCCAAGTGGTCGACCACTATCCACAGGGTGGTTTAGGCGAGGATGGGAAGTCTCCAGTTGTCCCACTTTTCATCCAAGTCCAAACTTCATCTGTTCTGACAAAGGCCCATCAGTTGGATGTTATGCATCCTGCTGATGCAGTGTCTGACAAATTTCTTGCTACTGATTCTTCTCCCAGGACACATGCTGGCCCTGCAGATCAGCATGGTCTAGCTCTTGGCAGTGCTCAGAGTGCCCTCGTCCTCCACCAAGAAAGACAACTGACCTCATTTGCTGAGGTATTGAGACGTGGCCTTGTTGGTGCTGCAGAGGGTCTTCTAGGTGCTGGTGCTCACTCAATATCCATAAGGTCGATAACTGATGCGGACCAAATGGAAGCTCTTGGAACCAAGGCTGCTTCTAATTTGATGGAGCCGCATTTTCCAGTTGGTGCTGTGGAAGCCATGGACGCTGTCTCATCTGGCTTGCCAACAGTAGCTGAGTTTGAAGAAGATCATGCTGTTGATTCTTCCCATAGCCCTCATGATGCCCATTGTGTCCATCATGATAAGGCTCTTGCCTTAGAAGTTGATCTTGATCTAACACCCAACTCTATCACTCAACTTTCAAGGAAGTACCTCCTGGGTGACTCAGTCCTTGCTCCGGAAGGTTGGGCACAGGATGCTCATTGGAAGATGTAGAACCAGCCAGTGTGTGATCCAATGTGCCAGGCAAGCAGTCCCCCAATTTTGTCGGATCAGTCTGAGGAAGTGGTGACTGATGAGGATGTTAGTCATGAACCAATGTTCCATGCCCTACAGCTGTTAATGGAGGCAGAAGACTCGTGGCTATATTTTAAGTCCTTCTCTCCAGAGCAAAGGCACTTGGTGCTTACTTTCATGGAAAGCTGTTGGTACACGGTAACCGAAGAGACCATTAATGAGTTCAAATCATCCTATCCCTTGGTTGCGGTGGATCAGAACATCTCTCATGGTGCATTATTTGAAGCCCTCAGAATGCTGGTGGTAACCAAAACTTCTCAACCACACCTTGCTTCCTTATCTCATGATGGGAAGAAGGCTGTATTTGGGTTTCTCACTTCACTGCTGAAATCAAATATGGCATTTCCGACTACCATTATAGCAATCTGGAAGACTTAGTGGCCGGCCTCCATATATTTGATGCCTCAAAACTCTCATCATCGTTGACTAACCGAAGAGTTAGGGATGTGGATTACAATCAGGCTTCTCTCGTTGGAACCTGAAAGCAAGCCAAGTCCCGGAGGCGGCAAAAATCTGCTTCCAAGAACTCTACGGGTAGCTGAAATAATTTGTTTGTCTGAGGGATGCAGATGGTATGTGTTGGCCCTGCTAACTTCTTGGTTTTTGCCAAAATAATTTGCATCCGGGAGGTAATTATTCTTGGATGCGATTTTTGCTGAGCAAGCTGTAATCAGAATGTTCCTAACGCGTGCATCAAAATGCCGGAATGGAAAGTTGGTCTGTTTTGCTAGCATGGAGTTTTCTCCTGGATTGGTGGATGTTGACAGGTTGTGTTTGGCAGGTTGGATATCCTACTCACGTGGCTTCTTCGCCCAGTATGGCTGCAGTTTTGCCCAGTATGGTGTTGTGGCCGGTTTGGCCATGCTGACGTGGCCCGTAAGCCCTATTTTCCGATTTGCTACTGCTGTAAATGCCGGTTTAACTTTTTGGTCCAATGTAGTATTTTGGCGTCTTGCTACTTGCCCGATTTGCCTCAACGTGGCTGTGTGCGCCTTTTGCCCGATATGCAACTTAAGGCCGAATGGCGTTTTGCACGGTATGCAACAAATTCCGGTTTGGAATTGCTGTTCTGTTTCACCTGGTTTGGAGATGTTTGCTGTAAATGCCGGTATGACATGTTATGTTATTGCCCGGTATACATCTGTGCAGTAAAATGTCGGTAGGCTAATGCCGTGCTGTGGCTCTCAAATGGTTATGGAGAAGGCCCGTGGATGATTTGGTCAATGATCCTTTGGCCAATTCTTTCCCTTCTGTATGTTTTCTTTTGATATCATGGAATGTTTCATGGCGGTGCTCGGGGTTTACCCTAGCGTTTATGTTTCTACCTCTAAGTCGAAAAAATACTTTGAATTAGGACATAATTTTTTTAACTTTTTTAATTTAATTTAATTTTAATTACTTACCAAAAAAAAAGACTTCCTTAGAAAAGCATTAATTTTTTTAGTTTGATCCTTTACCTCCCGGGCATTACCAGGAACGGGTAACGAAGTAACATAAGAAATATCCATATCATTGGACCGTTTTGCTTTGCGAGCCCTAGTACTCCGGCCAGATGGGCCATAGCTGAGCTCATAGGATTGTTGATTAGAACTGGGATATTCACTAGACGTCCCTTGGGGATCTGAATTAAGAACCATATTCTCAGGGCAGCTGGATGTCTTGGGGTAATGAAAAAAGCCGGTATCAGCATTAGTGCAGGTAAGAGGCTCATCCAAGTCGCTAGACACCGCTACATGAATACCGAGTTCGGCTTGAGATATTTGCGTAGGATGATTTGTAGATGAGCTCTTATTAGACACAATCTCCTCATTTGACGTATTTGTATTGGATGATCCAGGGGGAACAGATTCTATACTAGAATTAACGGTAGCATGGGACGCCAACCCATCCATCGCAACCCCATCTGAAGGTTTTTCTATCAGGTAGATTTGAGCAGCCAGTGATGTCGGATTGTCCATACTCTGAGGGATATCTTTTGGGTTCTCCAGATTAGATGATCCATCCTCATCAAGGAGAATTTCAAAGGAGTTAGAAGTGGAGATAGCAGTAGTATTATCCATAACATATTCCTGAGGAGATTTTTGTTTCTTTGTGGTGTGACTAGGAAGAGACAGAGGCTTCGACAGAAGTCTACCCGTGGCCTTGTACATCATTTTTGGTTGACAACAAGAATGGCCAACATTCCAACAATTACTACACCTCACCGGCTTCCATTGATTGTCGACCCCAACCTCAATTTACGAATCCAAATCAGCATACAGATCAATACAGGATTTTAATCTGAACTTTTCTAGCAGAGGGGCCTTAGGAGCAACTTCCACACAAACACGAGTGAATTGCACCCGATCTATTCTAGCCGTATTAGAATAAAGCTGGATGGGCTTGCCAACTGCACTTGCAATCCAACTAAGTTTCAACGAATTCCAATATTCAACAGGGGCATTAAATAGAGTAATCCAAACCGGAACTGATTTAGGTGTCTCTTTAGACAATTTCATACCAGGAGCGCATTTCTTAAGAAAAATGGTTTTCCCCCCAAAAGCCCAAGGTCCATTGCAAAGACAAGATTCCAATTGGGCAACAGAATCAAATCGAAAAAAGAAAAAATCCTTGATCATTTCCTGCAACATGACTGACATTAAACCGAGCCCAAATTTTATGAGTGATAGCATTTACAGCTTGGAAATGTAAAGACTTGTCCAGAAAATATCCCACTAAGGTTGTCCCCCAAACATCAATACTTTGCTGGATAACATCAGATGGAGGAAAGATGGTGACCACATTACCATCCATCGATTGTGAAGGGAAGAATTTAAGCTTAATATCAGGGGAGTTACCTTTTCCCTAGACAATGTCAGCCCAAGAAGACCGTGGCTTGATGGCCAACTTGTCATCCACTAAGTTAGCATCATTATCAGCTAGAGGAGGTGCATCTAAGAAGACACCAGCAGCAACATCAGGACCCAGATGTGGAGAGACCACTTCAAGAGGGCATGAAGCCTCAAGGACAGACGGAAGGGCCAAACCCTTTATAGCAGAGAGAGGGGGCAAAGCAAGAGGGTTAACAGGCGAGGAGATGGGGCATGGACGAAGGGGAGAGGGAAGGTTTACGAGGCTTCAAGATGTAGGAGGAGAATGTAGATCTTGAACAGGATTGGGCGCAAGGAGAAGATTTGGATGGAGAGAAGGGTCTTGCGACGCCGACAAAGGAGGTGAGGACGTCAAGAGAGAGGGTGGGAGATCCCGAGCCGAGCAGGGGGGCACCACCAGAAGGTAAGCCAAGGCTGGCGGCGCGCCGGCCAATAGCCCAGGGATGAACGCTACACGTTGCATAGGACAGAAGGGCCGGAGTTTTGAAAATTTAGGGAGAAGGGAGATCTTCTCTCTCTAAGCATGCAATTCATTCAGCCTTGGAAACACAAGAAAGAAATTTGGAGGGAACACCCCCTGTTATTGAGATTTTGAGGTTCGTTAAATTTTGAGGACCAAATTTTATAAGTGGTTGAGGATTGTAAGGTACGGGTTCCTAAAACATAGTAAATTCTAGTAATTAATTAATGTAATCGAGTTTGGGAAAAGTGAATTTGAGAAAAATGGAGATTAGATCAAAGTGGAAGAAAAACGAAGTATGGGCTCGCTGTAGTCTTGAGCTCAGCAGTGGGAGCCAATTCAAAAAACTGCTGAGCTCGCCGTAAGCTCGAGCCTAGCAAAGGGCCCTAATTCCAGAAGCTGTCAAGCTCACCGCAGGCTCGAGTGAAATAGGAGGCGCCAATTCAAGTGTGGGCGTGCCCGAAGCATGCTCGAGCGCCAGTCCACTAATTCGCTCACCGACTTACTGTTTTGCAATTTTTAAAAAGGAAATTAGGGAAGATTGGGGGCGAATGAAGCAGAGCAGCGAAGGGAAATGAGAGGAAAAAGAGGAAGAGAATGGGATTCCAGTGATTTTCGATCCGAACAGAGTAAGAAAAATAATAAATCAGGTTGAGACAAGTGTACCATAAACTTTGTCTTTCTTTATTGTTGATTTTAGCTATCTCCCTTTTGGTATTATTGTTCTAAAACCCTCCTCCTTTAAGATTTGTCATGTAATATTGTATGTTTTCTAGTTGTCTCATGATTTTATGAATTTATTGCATGTTTAACTATGAATATTATGATTTATAAGTTCGATTTTACTATTTGATGCATGTTTCATTTCCGAATCGATTCCGAATGATTCTCTAAAACCCTTGCTCGAAAATTGAATGTATGATTATTGTACATTTTGAGATATGGGATGAAAATATTACCTTATGAATTATTTAAGTTTGTTGGACAAAATATATCTGAAATTTTGTAAAAAGTTATGCAGTCAAAAAAATTATTGAGAACTCCAAGATTATCTGAAGGCTTTTTTTTGGTAAGTTAAGTGGAATTAATTAAAAGAGAAATATACAAAAAATTATATTCTAACTCCAAGTGTTTTGCCGACTTAGAGGTAGAACATAGACGCTGAGGTATACCCCGAGCACTACCATGGAACAATTCATGAAGTCGAAAGAAAACATACAAATAGAAAACAGGCCAAACACTGCCATCCAAATCGGCCACGAGCCAATTCGTCCATTGGCAGCAAACCGGGTAAGAGCGCAACAAATCAGACCAGCTTTTCAGCTAATTGCTTCAAACTGGCAACAGACATATCCTGGCCAACTGCATATTTGCATTTTTGGCTGATCAACAGTAGGAGTATGCAGTATATCAAAGCATGGCAGGCCCACCAAACAGCCCAACTCCAGACTGACCTGGCAACTACCTGCAAACCGATCGCAGGGCTCATCCATACCCACCGAATGGGCCACGTCAGCATGACACCAAACCGGCAGCACCAAAGATCTACGGGCGATTCTACCAAACCGTACATCTTTTCCAAAATCGGCAATTCTGACGATACCAGCTAATCGGGAACAAACAGCCAATCGGACACAGCAGAATCCAGCGTGGCGGGCGGCCAGCATAGAAAATGCGGAGCAACTAAAATCGAATAGATTTTTTTTTGGGGACCTCAGGGACAAATTGCCACTCCTTAGGAGGAAGTGGCGACCAGGCCAAACCAGAACAATAAGCGTCCAGCCACGTCAACGACTGTCCTGAAATGGGAACCGCCAGCACAACCGCCCATTTAACCATGCCGGCAAAATGGTGCCTTCGTAGTTGGAAAAACCCAGCGGAATGGAATGCCGACAAAGAAACTAAGCGAAAGCCGCCGGTGAATGTAGCAAGATCCAGCATGCTGGGCTCCCTGCACAGAAAACACATCCGGAGCAACAGAAGTCGGAGAGAGTTTTTTTTTGGGGGGAGAACCTCTGGAGCATACTGTCGCCGAGAATGGAATGTGCACGACAGCGAGCATGGCGACCAGCAGTCAGAGCCTCCATGTAATATCCCGAATTTTTATTCGGATTAATTTAATATTAATTATAATTTTGGACAAATTGGGCGTTATAAAATTAAGTAAATATTGAGAAATTTTGGGAGGATGTTTGTATCGGTTGAGCTGGTGCCCGGGGTGCGCCCGTGTGGTTGTCCAAATATTGATTCAGATTTTACAATAAAAGAAAATAAAAATGGAATATATATATATATATATATATAATTGGAAAAAGAAAAAAAGAAAAAAATTGCAGGAGATGAGATAAGGATCGGGGAGAGAGGGAAATGGATGAGAGAGGGAGTTAGGGTTTGGCAGGCGGGAGGAAGAAAGGGAGAAGAGGGAGGAAGGCGGTCGCTCGTCGGCGACGGCGACGACGATGAGCGGCGAGGGCGGCACTGTGCCGGTGGTTGGAAATTTGGCCGGTGATGGTTTCGCGAAGAGAAAACCATCGAGGAGGTCGACGGTGTTTGTAGGCAGCGGTTTTAACTGCGGCGCACGGTGGAGATGCTGCGACGGTGGTCAACGGCAGTTGCTGGTGGCCGTGGGAGGAGCGACGGTGGCTGTGGGAGAAACGGCGGTAGCGCGAT